>CAJGYO010000563.1:0-144435 GCA_904845875.1 Miscanthus lutarioriparius
GCACCAAGAAAGTGCCATAGCCACACTCGAAGCTTAACCAATCGATCGAGCCTCCTCACCATGGGTCCAAGTAATCAAAGCGCCTGTGATCTAGGACGCATTTAAACACCAAAACTTTTCCCTAAATTGACCAAAGAAAATGAGACCCCATGGGCTGCAGGAAAGCAATGCAAGTATTAAATAGGCTTGAATTACTCACTTATTTTTCTTGGAAGCATCGTCGTCCGGTGGAAGAAAGCCAGTAAACTAAGCCACCAGCTCCCTCTAGTGATCGTTGTCTACTATCCCTGTCACTAGAAGTCCCCCCAACCGAAGGACTAAAATAGCCTTTATGTCCTACAACGTCAAGGTCATCTCGCCATAAGGTAGGTGGAATGTGTGGGTCTTAGGCCTCCACCTATTATAAGAATAGAACGACTGTTAGTTGCCTCAAATTTGTTACAAGAAAGTTTACGTACAAAGAATGCACTCGCACTCGCTCTACACCACAGAAGTAGTGCTAGGTCAAGGGCGGAAGACCGAGGTTGATAACACTGGACAAGCTCGAGGAAGCTTTAAGACGCCAGATAGTACACACAGATAACGCTGGTCTCCACGGTGCACCTCTGTAAGTGGCGAGGCCTCAAGGAGGCAAGGCCACCTCTCTGATCGGTGTCACTCAAGATGTGTGTTTCAGTGTTGGTCGTCAGACTCCACCTCAAGAATGGGGTACAACGGTGTCTGCATCAGGAGATGCCATACTGTTACAAATTGATAAACAGAGCGTTAGAGTATTCAAATTAACAAAATTAAAATTAACATTAGTAAGTTCACAAACAAATTCACTAACCTAACTATCCTAAATCCCTAAACCCAAAATCCTAACTATACTAGATAATAAATACATAATCAATCCATAAAATCCCAAAACCCTAACTAAATACAAACAACTATAAACTAAATACATAATTCAATCCTAAACCAAAAATCCCTAACTAAATAACTAACTATAAACTAAATAACAAATACATAATCAATCCCTAAACCCAAAATCCTAACTATACTAGAACACACTACCTCGAACCTAAAAACTACCTACGTAAATCACAAACAAATTCACTAACCTAACTATCCTAAATCACAAACTATCCGAAATCACTAACATTCATAAATCAATAACAAACATAAAACCCTAACTATTCTTGTCGGTGTTTCGAACAAGCACCGGCTAGTAAATTTATAATTGATGCGCATTAGGCCCGGATGGTGCGCTAAAGGACACAAGGTTTATACTGGTTCGGGCTGAATGTCCGTACGTCCAGTCTGTTGTTGCTCGTGTTATTACCACTGAAAAAGGTTCGTAGTAGGGGTACAAACGGTCAAGAGAGGGACTGGTCCCAGGTCTCTGATGGAAGGGTTGAAAGGATGCCAAGAGCCTGGTGGCAGCCTAGCTGTGTGAGTAACGTGTCAAACCAAACTCTCTATGAGTTGGTCTGTGTCTGTGTTGCTTGTTAAAAGTCGGTCCCTCTAGTGGGAAGCCCTGCCCTCCCTTTTATAGACCAAGGGGGGAGCAGGGGTTACAGATGGGAGAAAGAGGAAAATACCAAGAGTGTGGAAGGTCCTTCGAAGGATCCGGGTCTCCCTATTTTCCCATGCCTGCCCTGCATAACATGGCAAACCGTGTCAGGGGTGGCGTGTTTGTTGATCTTCGTAGGCCATGCCCTGGCCTCATTTAGCAAGTGGATGCATCCTGTCCCACCCCCACGGGCGGCCACTCAGATAGGGTTGTCGATCTCCGATACCGTGGGGAGCGGATGGCGCTGTGACTGCTTGTTTGCCACTGTAGAGGATAGGAGTCCCCTCCCTTGGAACGTAGTGGTTGGTGTTTGCCCATGTCGGGTTCTTCACCCGGAGGCTGAAGACGGCGCCTACAACTCTGTAGGGCGAAGAGCACATGCCTGCAACACTATTCAGGCTCTGCCATGCCTGGAAGGGACTAAGTGCCCGTCCCATCATGCCCTGATGGTACTTTCCTGTAGGGGCGCAGGGCATGGTCCTCGATGCCGCGGTTGACCCAAACGTCTTGTCTTACCCTGTGCCTATCATCATGAGGGAGGGGGTGCGGTTGAAAGAAGCGAGGTGGAGCCTGCCTTTATCCGCTTCAGGGCAGGCAAGTTTAGCCCCTGGGTCGGATGAGCGGAGCCCAGCCCTCGGGGTTGGGTGAGGCGGAGTCTATACCCGGGGCTCTGGGCGTGAGCCCAGCCCTCGTGGCTCAAGGCGAGGCTGAGTCTATACCTCGGGGGTCGCGAGGCAGAGTTCAGCCCCGAGCCCCTGCGAGGCGTGAGCCAAGCCCTCGGCCCTCGGGTGAGGCGGAACCATCGGTGAGGGGTGAGCCGGGCCCACGGGCGTTGGGCGAGGCGGAACCAAACTCCCGCGTTGGGCAAGAAGCGATGTAGTGCTCTTGTCCGTCCGGGAGTTTTTAAAGTTCGATGGTTATTAGTTCCACCTCCTTGGGTACCCTGGTATTACGCCCCGACAAAGAGCCCCCGAGCCCCGGGTGATTTGGACGTAATCGCCCGGGGTGTTTTTATTTCGCCGGAGTTAGTTCGCTGCAGGGTGCGCGCATGAGCGCTTCGTGGGTGTGTAGCCTCGGGTGATTCGAGTAGAATCGCCTAGGGGGTGTTATCGGAGCCTCCGTGGGTAAGGCCATAAGACTTGGTGTTTTGTCAATCGGATATTTTTAAGGAATCGTGGTATTCCATTTTGGGATTTCATTCAGGTGCCGACCTGGCCGGGGCTCGGGATCAGATCGAGGCCCTCGTGATGCTTGCATCCTTGAGTCCCGGTCATTTGCGGGCTCATCCCTCATTGGGACGGCCCTTGGGCTCTGGGGCCCTAGGTGGGCCGGAGAGAAAAGCTTTGTGACCCGTGTTCCCTTGGTGGGAAGAGAGTCCTGGTCCGCCTGGGGAAGGCGAACCGCTCGGCGCAACTTTCGCTGGAAGGGATAGGGATTGCGTGTGCGTGTCCCGTGACGTGACGTGACATGGCGGTGCGTCGTGGTGGGATCGGAGATCGAGGTGGACCGTTGCCCTTCTCGCATCTGTCACCCCTATAAAACCACGGGGTTCGCCCCTAGGGTTCCGTACTTCGCCTCTTTGCCCTCGCATTCTCAGCCTCCGCCGCCAATCACCTAAGCTTCTCGCACCCGCACTGCTCCCGCCATCAAACTCACTACTGCCTTCTTCCCTGTGCTGCTCCCGCCGTCGCAATGGACCCAGGGTACAAATCCAACATCTCCCCTCAGCGCCTGGAGGGCCTCGTCCGCTGAGGCCTCCTTCACCCATTGACCGCCGCCGAGGAATGGCGGCTGCCCGATGAAGAGGATGAGCCGCAGCGGCCTGAAGGGTACGTCGTGTCTTTCGCTCACTTCCACGAGCGGGGATTCGCCATGCCCGCCCATTAGTTTTTCCAGGGACTGCTGGACTACTATCGGTGGAGCTGCAGCACCTTACCCCCAACGGGATCCAGCACATTGCGGCGTTCGTCGCCCTGTGCGAGGGGTTCTTGTTGATCAGTCCCCACTTCGACCTGTGGCAATATCTCTTCACCATCAATCTTGTGAAGAGGTGGGTCGGGAAGCAAGAGCTGCACGCGCCGGTGGGGTGTGCCAGCATCCACCTCCACAACAACCAAGTGGGGGCGTACCCGCTAATGCGTCTGTCCACCTCCAACAAGGGGTGGCATTCGCAATGGTTCTATGTCAAGAATGACATCACCGCCCCCTTGACAGCTTTCACTGGGCGCTACATCTTGGAGGCCCTGGAGTCGTGGGGGTGGGGTGTCACGGCCAAGGGAAAGAAGCATCTCAATGGCCTTCTCGCCGCCCTCTGAACTTTGAAGCAGAGGGGCATGAAGGGGTCAGGGATTATCGGTGCCTACCACGCGAGGAGGGTTGCGCCGCTGATGGCGCGCGCGCTTCCCCTGTATCAGATGGTGCCCGAAGTGTCGTTCAAAGGGACGGTGCTTGTCGACGAGGCACTCCCTCACTCTGAAGTAGCGCAGCGCATCAAGGAGGCGATGGAGCCCACGTAGGACTCCATTGGCGCCGTCCTTGACTTCGTGTATCCGGTGCCCGGAACATCCCCCAATGTGGCCAGAACCGGGGTTCGTTGACTTAGTAAGCCTTCTTTCGCCTCGCTCCTTTTTTCACTTGAAATTTCTGACGCCCTGATGCTAACTTCGGGATAGCGGGACCAGCTGGGGGGAATGTTCTTCAAGGACAGCTCGGCTTTGCTGCCGAAGGACCCAGCCCAGATGGCAGCGAACCGCGCCTTGGCCGGTTGGGACAAGAAGACGAGGGAGCTTGCGAAGAAAAAGGCGATACGGAAGCAGCAAGCTCACGACCGAGGAGAGGAGACTGGCAGTGAAGACGATGACGATGACGACGACGACGACGAGACAGCAGCCAGCGTGGATTGGGGTGACCTGGTGGACGAGGACTCGTTGCCCACATAGGGACCCTTCCCATTCCACGCGGGGGGAAGCGAGTCCGCAGGGACGTTGGAGCCGGGCCTGCCCCTGGGTCCGGTGGGAGCCGGTGGATCCGCCGTCATCGTCGGGGTGCCAGTGGAGGATTAGTGGATGGGAGGGGACGGATCTGAGGCCGTCCCCGAGGTGCTGGTGGAGGGGGGTGGCTCCGACGCCGCACCCCATGAGCTGATGGAGGGGGTGGCTCTAGCGCCGTGCCCCATGAGCCGATGGAGGGGAGCGGCCCTGACGCCGCACCATCGGAGACAAGGGAGACGAGCCCCCCTGCCTTGGAGCAGGGGGCAGGCTCGAAATGGTCCCGCCCACACGAGTTGGAGCAAGGGTCCAGGGGTTCATCCCCGAAACGTACCCGCCGCCCGACAGCGTCAGAGTATGTCACCGATTCCCCTCGTTTTTTCCCATTATTTTTCTGTTCCGACCTTACGCCTTTTTTCCTTTTGCAGATTCTTGCGACGGGGCCACCCTCTGGGGCCGGCGCCCAAGAAGAGCCTTGCCCTTTAGGCGGGATGGATGACACTGCTCGACGTCACGCCTATTTTGGGTAGGAGCGGCGCTGACGTTGCGGCCTCGTTGGCCGGTCCGGCGGCACCCACGGTGGCGCCCGTGCCCTCGGTGGTTGCCGAGCAGGCGGCCGTGCCAAGCCAGGAGCAGTAGGACGCAACCATGGTGGTGTCCGAGGGGGTGGCACAATCCGTACCCCCGGCGGCCCAAGTGACGGCGCCCGCTGTGGGACGGACGGAGTCAGATGCAGCAGTGGCGGCGTCCGAGGAAGCAGCGCAGTCTACACCACTGGAGGTTCAGACGGAGGTGGCTGCGACCGCGACAAGCCCGGTGGGGTCGAACACTACCATGGTGGCATCCGAGGGGGTGGCGCAATCCGTGCCATCGGCGGTCCAGGCCGCGGTGCCCGGGGTAGGCCGGATGGAGGAGGACGCAACCGGAGTGTTTTCGGGTGTCGTGACGGTGGTGGAGAGGACCCACAGAAGGTCGTCCCCGGCCCTGTTGTCAAGGGGCAGCCACTACCCCGTGCAGGGTGAGCCGCTGCTCCAGTGGATGGCCGCTCAGGACCCAGCGTCGGTTCTTTTCTCGCTCGATGATGCTTCTGAGAGCATGGAGCGGGAGAATCTTGACATCGGGTTCTCGACTGTGATGGATGCCTTGAGCCAGGCCAGTGGTGCCCTACGTGAGATCCTCTTCCCTTCTGGCCAGGTACCCGCTTAATCTTCCCTCTTCATGTGTTTTTGTGTTTTCGTATTTCTGATACCGGTCCTCTTTTCAGTGTATCGTTGCTCGTAGCCGAAATAAATCTCGATTCCTCCACGAGCAAAAGGTGGAGTGGGACCACCTCACCGAGCAGGCCTGATTACGATGAGACATGGGCGTGCAGCTTGTTGGCGCCCAACAGCGGGAGGCCAAGGTCGGTCGGGACATGGAGGAGTTCCACGAGATGTTCGAGGACCTGTCGGCGAGGGTGAAGGTGGACGAGGAGGCGACCGCCAGGCTTCGAAAGGAGTGGGACGAGCTGCTACAGAAGGATGCCACGGCCAATGAGCGGGTCGGCGAGCTCCTGGCGGGGCTGGAGATGGAGCGGGACCTCAGGCTGAAGGCTGAGGAGAGGTCTGCGGCGCTGCAGCAGAGGGTGGACCGGGACGCCGAGGTGATCGCCCGGTTGCGTGTGGAGCAGGACGAGCTATGTCAGACCAAGGAAAGACTTCGCTCGGAGCATGGTACAGCCTGTGAGGATTGGGACCGGGCCATCCGGGAGCGCGACGAGGCACGTTGGGTGGCTGACTACCTCCGGGTGGATCTTGGAGTTGCGGTGAACCGAAGGTTGGACGCCGGGAGCATCACTGCCAGGCTGGAGAAGGAGCTTGCCGAAGTGCGAGGGATCCTTTAGACCGAGAGTGACGAGCACGACCTTCTGCAAGTCGCTGTTGGGGTGGTCATCGATGCCCTGAGGGTGACGCAGTCGGTGGAAACCAGCTCGCTCGCGGTTCGTGCCGCGGGTATCATGGCGCGGGTGGGCCAACTTGAGGAGGACGCCTTTCACGCCAGGATCACCCAAGCCTTCGCTGTCGCCCGTTCCCATTATGATCGAGAGATCAACCTGGAGGTGATGAGCCAAGGCTTTGCACCTGTCTATGAAGACGTTGAGCTGGATGAGATGGAGAAGGCGGTGACTCCCCTTGCGCGGAACCTGGCGGACAGGCTGAAAGAAGCTGTTCTCCCTCCGCGGAAGTAGTTAGTTTGAATCATTACGATAAACATTTATTCGTAATATGTGAACAAGTGTTGGTACTTTCGTGTCCTGGAAACAGTTTCGTGGATTCGTTTCGTAATTTCATTTTGTTTCATTTGGTCTTATCTTCTTCCCTTTTTGTGATGAAAAGAAGTTTATGTGATGCGACTCTTCCGCTCATTTTAGACCGTAAGGCCCGAGGTGTGTAGGGGAAGTTTTGATTGTGCTGGTGAGCAAAATTACCATAGCCATCTCAAGGCGGGTTTCTTGCATTGATCTTACCTATTCGTCCCCTCAACCTTGCCATCGCCTTGATGCGAGGAAAGGTCTGTTGTAATGATTATTTAAAAAAGAAAGGAGGTATCAGACTTTATCGCTCGAGCGACATCCGATTCTCTTGCGTTCTTTGGGATCGGAGGTTGCTGGAGACCGGAGCGAGGAAGTGAGCTTACGCTTGTATTCGCCATACCCCTTACTTAGGATTTTGGCGATCATTGTGTGACCGCTGCTTTGTTTTTTTTTTATCATTGGCTCGGCCTTCCCCGAGCCCCACGCGTTCTGGGGATTTGGTCGAGGGCCGGCCTATTTTGTAATGTTTGTCCCGTCCATAATTCTTCGCAATTTGGAGGGATTGGGGCAATGTCATTTGCCTCGGTGGCTCGAATGACGGCCTCGATGAGCTCGCTAATGAGAGGTGTTCGGTGGAATCCGATCCCCGTTGTTTTTATGACAAAGTCGGCAAAAGCCCTCGGGTGGCATCCCATTGCTCCTTGCCCCGCCTTCCAATGGATTCCCCCTCAATGGGGTTTCTATGGGCTCGGCTAGGGGCTGGATTGAACTAGAAGGTTGAGATGACCCTATCCACCTTAATGCGGGTTGAGCAAAGGCCGCTGAGGCTCATCCGCGTTTTTCTCCCCTGGCTCTTGTTCGACGCGAGGCGGCCTCAGACCTTTTGCGGGTCAGCCTTTGAACCTCGGTCTTTTGATCTCGGATTGAGCGGCTCGAGCCCCCAAGCCCTGTTAGGGTCTGATAGGGGTCGGCCATGTTTCGCGTGTTACCCCATCCTCGGTTTTCACAACAAGAGGGGCTGAGTTGACGACACTTGCCTTGACGGCTCAAGTGCCGCGCTCAATGAGCTCGCTAACGGGTACGTTCGTGTGGAATCTGGGTCCATCATTTGTTGACGGGGTCGGCAGAGCCCTCAGGTAGCACTCCACAACTTCTTAACCCGCCTCCCGGTAGATGCCCGGGCCATTCAATAGGCTCGGGTGGCCCGCTGGCCTCTCCTCGGTGGAGACTCTGTGGGTTTGGCTCGAGGTTAGAATCGAACGAGAAAAGGTCGAGATGTCCCTGTCCGCTTCTGAGAGGGGTCGGGCAGGGCCGCTGGGGCTCGTCTTAGTTATTTCTCCCTGGCTTTGTTTGACGCGAGGCGGCCTCGAGCCCCTTGCGGGCGGCCTTCGAACCTCGGTCATTTGTCATTTCGTATCGAATGAGGTGACTGCCACTTCGTGACGCGACATGAAGTGTTTGGGATGCAGCAACTGCATGAGTTTAATGTACGATTTAATTTGAAATGAAATCAGGATTACCTTGGTGATATGAGCGATGGGAAGCTCCTACCAGATGTGTCCGTGCGGGGTTCGGGCCCTGATGTTTGCGACGAGGTAGGAGTAACCTGCATGAGAATCGCTATTTTTTGTTTTTGTCTCCCTGCGGTGATTTTGAGCCGCTCGATTGATTTAGTCGATCTAACAGCTTCTCCTCGAAGGAGGTTCTATAGGGGGACCCCTCCAAATCCTTTACGAGAAGGCGGGAGCCGAGGCTCGTGGTGCGGGGAACTGTGAGTTCGATTTATGCTGGTGAACAAAAAACACCATAGCCGTAGAGGCGTAGGGTCTGGCAGTTCGTCCAGTTGTGTTCAAAGTTTTTATACCCACACACCGCGCTTCCAGTTTTTAAGCGTAAGGAGGGGTCAGGCAAAGAGGGTGTCTAAACAAATAGACACCCTCGGTAGCCTCCGAGCAATGTCTGTGCCCACGTTGTTGCTGGGGTCGGCGGCTCGGTGAAGAAGTTATCGCTCAAAGTAAGTAGGCAGAGGTACTTATCTTTCAGCAGTCGTTAGTCCGTCGTTTTGCCTGGGCCGTCCGATCGGCCCAGGAGGCCCGCTGGGCTCCCTTTGGACGGGGGTTTCGTCGTTGGGTCATTCCTCGGTCCTGCCCGGGGAAGCGGAGAGTCGCCTGCATGCGAGTGTGCCCCGGTTCTAGCGCCGGGGGTGCATTAGTGGTTGGCCATGCCTAGGCCACTTTCTATTTGACCAGGCGACGTCTTGTCGACCAGAGCGCGTCCCGCCGGTTCCGTCGCGTCCCCTCGGCTTTCTGTCGGCATTGATTTCGCATTTGCATTGAATAGGGGAAGGCAGAGAGTTTTTCGTCCCAACATTTCGCCTTTCCTCAGCTGCTGAGCCCCTTCTTTAAATAGGGGGGGAGGGGAGTTCTCGTCCCACTTCCTTGCCAGCCTCTATGCCGCCACTTCTTCTCCTTCCTTTCCACCGAATGCAGAGGTTCCTATGTAGGAGAGGGCAATGCCAGGGAGAGAAGAACTCACAGATCCGTTTGTGAATCTGGGGCATGATGTCAAGCTGGGGTCATCCAACATAGATGAGATGGTGTGGGTCGCCTTTGCTGAGAACGGGTCGCTACCGTCGATGGAGGAGGGGCACTAGAGGGTGCCGAGCGTCGTTGGCCTTGCCGTCGTTCGTTGTGTCCTTCCTTCGGCGGTAGGCGCCCCCGTTCAGGCGCCGTTGTCAAGGTTGCGGTTGATGACAATGGCGTAATCCTCGGATGCCCTGGTGGAGGTGCCGTTGTCAAGGTTATGGCTGATGACGATGGCGTAGTCCCTGGATGCCCCGGCGGAGGGGCACCACAGTCACCGGCGTGGTGCTCGACGTTGTAGATGATAGCGCCAGGATCCTGCGGAGCGGCGTGGCATCGCCGATGGAGAGCGTGGCGCGGCGGCCGCAGTAGATGAACTGGCCTGTGTACATGCCAGGACGTTGCTGATGGAGAGCGCAGCGCGGCGACCGTAGTGGTACTTGTAGTAAAGCTAGGCAGAGACTATAATTGAATAAGTTTGTGGGGGAGCCCCTGAGTAAACAGTCCTTTGGATTTTAAGAGTACATGGGTCCTTTTCATGATGAAATCACTTTGTAAGTGGTGAATTTGTGCAAAGAATGAACAAATTTTCATCTTTTGTTACGGCAAATAGCTTTTTAGCTTCCTCTTTTTGTAGAAGAGGTTTCGGTGCCCTCCGACCCATCCCATGGCCCAAGTTGTAGGAAACTAGGAGTGCGGGTGAATTGATTCTAATTACTCTGGTGAGCAAAGAGGTTGTAGCCGCTGGGTGCGTGGGTCTCCCGCAGTCCTACCAGTTGTACTCAGATTTTGTTCCCGAAATCTTAGTTCTTAGGACTTGTTATGAGAAGAACGAAAAACTTAGAAAAATGTTTGCAAAGATAACACAGGAAGTGTTTGCAAGATAAACGTACTTGTATCATTTGTATCAGCCCCCGAGTGAGATCTGACCTCTCACAATTTGTAGGGGTCGGATGTCACTAAAGATCGAGGATTTGTAAAGACAAAAACTGATAAGGAAAAGTATGTGTTTATTTAAGGGAAAAAATGGCGTACCTGTTCGATGTTCCAGGCGTTGGTGAAGACCTTGCCGTTGATGGTCTTCAACTTGTAGGCACCTGGACGGAGTACTTCCACGATGACGTACGACCCTTCCCATGGTGGGGAGAGCTTGTGGCGGTCCTTGTTGCTTTGTACGAGGCGGAGAACAAGGTCCCCGACGTTGAAGGCTCGGTCCCGCACCCGTCGGCTGTGGTACCGCCGTAGCGCTTGCTGGTACTTGGCCGAACGGAGGAGGGCGATGTTGTAGGCTTCGTCTAGTTGGTCCATGGCGTCTTGGTGGGATGCCTCGGATCCCTGTTCGTTGTATGCTCTAATTCTTGGCGCTTTGTAGTCGAGGTCCGTCGGGAGGATGGCCTCGGCACCGTAGACCATGAAGAAAGGCGTGTAGCTAGTGGCCCGGCTGGGAGTTGTTCTCAGGCTCCAGAGTACTACGGGGAGCTCGGTGACCCAGCGTGCGCCGAACTTGTTCAACCGGTTGAAGATCCTGGGCTTGAGGCCCTATAGGAGCATGCCGTTTGTGCACTTGACCTGCCCATTCATCCGGGGGAGCACGACGGCCGCCCAATCGATCCGGATGTGTTGTTCATCACAGAATCGAATGAATTTCTTGCCGATGAACTGCGTGCCATTGTCTGTGATGATGGAGTTTGGTACTCCAAAATGATGGATGATGTCGATCAAGAACAGCACAGCCTGCTCGGATTTGATTGTGGAGATCGGCCGAGCTTCGATCCATTTTGTAAACCTGTCTATATTGACAAGTAGGTGGGTGAAGCCCCCGGGCGCCTTTTTGAATGGCCCAACCAGGTCGAGCCCCCAGACCGCGAAGGGCCACATGATGGGAATCATCTGGAGTGCCTGGGCCGGGAGGTGAGTTTGCCAAGCGTAGTACTAACACCCTTCACAGGTGCATACGATTTGCTCAGCGTCGGCTACTACGGTGGTCCAGTAGAAGCCCTATAGGAATGCGTTTCCAACCAAGGTCCTCGGCGCGGCATGGTGACCGCAGACCCCACCGTGGATGTCACTCAGTAGAAGTTTTCCCTGTTCGCTAGGGATACAGAGCTGCAAGATCCCGGTGTGGCCTCGGTTGTAGAGTTCACCTTTTACAAGAACGAAGGACTTGGCACAATGTGCGAGCCGTCGAGCTTCCGTCCTGTCCATCGGTAGTGTGTCGTGGAGGAGGTAGTCGAGGTAAAGTGTTCTCCAGTCATTCCGAGGGTCGGGCTCTGCTGCTGGATCCTCTTCAAGCTCCATGACCTCGGGGTCGGATGGAGCAGTCGGCGGGTTGGCCCTCGGGGCCAGATCAGATGGGCCATCGTCGGCCTATTCCGACTCCAGTCGACATAGGCTCTGGGCCGGATGCTGCTTTCGCGAGTGCGTCGGCCACTTCGTTGTGGCGCCTTGGGATATGATTGAGTTCAAGGCAGTCGAATCTGTCCTCCAGCCGTCGGACTTCTTGGCAGTACGCCACCATCTTGGCGTCGTGGCAGCTCGATTCCTTCATGACTTGGTTGACGACCAGCAGGGAGTCGCCCCTGATGTCGAGGTGTCAGATGCCCAACTCAATGGCGATTCGTAGGCCATCGATGAGCGCTTTGTATTCGGCGACATTATTTCATGAGGGAAAATGGAGCCAAACCATGTACCTCATGCGGACCCTGAGGGGTGATACGAAGACTAGCCCCGTGCCGGCGCCCTTTTTCATCAGCGACCTGTCGAAGTACATCGTCCAGTACTCTTGATCGATGACCGCCGGTGGCATCTGGACCTCGGTCCATTCCACGATGAAGTCAGCCAACACCTGGGACTTGATTGCCGTTCAGGGTGCATACGCGATGCCTTGGTCCATCAGCTCGAGTGCCCATTTTGCAGTTCTCCCTGTGGCGTCCTGGCTATGGACGACCTCGCCGAGGGGGAACGACGTCACGACTATCACAGGGTGTGACTCGAAGTAGTGACGTAACTTCCTCTTGGTGATGAGCACGGCGTATAGGAGTTTCTGGATTTGGGAGTAGCGGGTTTTGGAGTCGGATAGTACCTCACTGATGAAGTACACAGGGCGCTATACCTTGAAGGCGTGCCCCTTTTCTTCCCGCTCTACTACCAGGGCGGTGCTGACCACGCTAGTAGAGCGGGAAGAAAAGGGGCACGCCTTCAAGGTATAGTAGGAGGGATTCCCCGTTGCTTGGAGGAACTATGACCGGGGTTTTGTTAGAAGTAGCTTGACCATGTCAAGCGCCTCCTGGGCCTCGGCTGTCCACTCGAAGCGGTCGGCTTTCTTCAGGAGTTAATAAAGGGGGAGTCCTCGTTCGCCGAGGCGCGAGATGAATTGGCTGAGGGCGGCGAGGCACCCTGTGATCTGCTGAACCCCCTTTATATTCTGGATTGGGCCCATCTTTGTGATGGCCGAGATTTTCTCTGGGTTGGCTTTGATGCCACGCTCGGAGATGATGAAGCTGAGCAGCATGCCCCTCGGGACCTCGAAAACACATTTCTCGGGATTGAGTTTGAAGCCATTTGCCCGGAGTTTAGCAAAGGTTTGTTCAAGATCGGCGACAAGGTGGTCAGCCTGTTTGGACTTAACTACGATGTCGTCGACGTAGGCCTCAACGGTCCACCCGATGAGGTCCCTGAAGCAGTTGAGCATACAGCGCTAGTAAGTCGCCCCGGCGTTCTTCAGACCGAACGGCATTGAGACGTAGCAGAACGATCCGAAGGGGGTGATAAAAGACGTCACGAGCTGGTCGGACTCTCTCATCGTGATTTGGTGGTAGCCGGAGTACGCGTCAAGGAAGCAGAGGGTTTTGCACCCTGAGGTAGAATCGACTATTTGATCTATGCGTGGCAAAGGAAATGGGTCCTTTGGGCACATCTTGTTTAGACCCATGTAGTCGACACACATTCTCCATTTCCCGCTCTTCTTTCATACAAGAACGGGATTTGCTAACCACTCTGGGTGGTGTACTTCCCTGATGAATCCGACGGCCAATAGTTTTGCTATTTCTTCACCGATGGCCCTGCACTTTTCCTCGTCGAAGTGGCGCAGGCGTTGTTTCACCAGCTTGGAGCCTAGGTGGATTTTCAAAGTATGCTCGGCGACCTCCCTCGGGATGCCTAGCATATCCAAGGGTTTCCACGCAAAGATGTCTTTGTTGTTGCGGAGGAAGTCGACGAGAGCGCTTTCCTATTCGGAGGAGAGCGCGGTACCAATGCGTACTGTTTTACCCTCGGAGCTGCTGGGGTCTATGAGGACCTCCTTGGAGCCCTTTGCCGATTTGAACGACCCAGTTGATTTCTTTGCGTTGGGCGTTTCTTCGGCGACGTCCTCCTTGAGGGCGGCGAGTTCCCCGGAGGCGACGATTGCTGTGGCGTGGCCGCAGCACTCGACCTCGCACTCGTAGGCCCGCTGGAAGGAGGTGCCGACGGTGATGACCCCGTGTAGGCCCGGCATTTTTAGCTTGAGGTATGTGTAGTTGGGGACGGCCATGAACTTCGTGTAGCACGGTCGTTCTAGGATGGCGTGGAAAGTTCCGGGGAACCCTACCACGTCGAAGGTGAGGGTCTCAGTCCTGTAATTGGACCGATCCACAAAAGTGATGGCAGATCGATCTGTCCCAGTGGCACAGCCTGTTTGCCAGGCATGACTCTGTGGAAAGGCGCTCAGATGGGACGGAGGTTCATCCGGTCGACAACCATCTCGTCGAGCGTCTTGGCATACATGATGTTGAGGCCGCTGCCTCCGTCCATCAGTACTTTCGTGAGTCGCTTCGGGCCAACGATCGGGTCGACTACAAGCGGGTACCTTCCTGGGTGTGGGACGACATCCGGATGGATGGCCCGGTCGAAGGTTATGGCGGATTCTGACCACCGGAGGAAGGCAGGCGTGGCCGGTCCGGTCGTATAGACCTCGCGGCGCGTGACCTTCTGGCGTCACTTGGAGTCGTAGGCCGTTGATCCTCCGAAGATCATAAGAGCGCCGTTCGGCGTCGGGAAGGCGTCATCCTTCTCCTCGGCATCGTCTGCGGTGGGGGCAGGTTCCTTCCCCGCTCCCCTTTGTTGGCGCTTCCGAGCAAGAACTTCCGCATGAGGCCATAGTCTTTGAGCAGATGTTTTATAGGAAAGGCGTGGTTCAGGCATAGCCCTTCGAGCATTTTTTTGAAGTGGTTCAGAGAGCCCTCCGCGGGCTTTCGGACACCCTTGCGGTCGACAGCGGCCATGAGCGAGTCGTCACGTCATTGCTTCTTATTCTTTCTTTTGGTGGGACAGTTGGAGGTGCCTTCGCCGGCGCCCTCGTCCCGCCTCGCCTTACCGTTGGAATGGTCGAAGATTGCTCCGACCGCCTCCTCTCCTGAGGCGTGGCTGGTGGCGATGTCCAGGAGTTCCTTGGTGGTCTGTGGGCCCTTGCATCCTAGCTTATGAACCAAAGACTCGCAGGTGGTCCCGGATAGGAAGGCTCCTATCACATCGGCGTCGGCGATGTTAGGGAGCTCGTTGCACTGTCGAGAGAAGCGCCGGATGTACCCGCGGAGAGTTTCGCCGGCCTTCTGGCGATAGTTTTTGAGGTCCCATGGGTTCCCAGGGCGCTTGTACGTGCCCTGGAAGTTCCCCACAAAGATCTCCCTTAAGTCCGCCCAACCTTGGATGGCGCCGGACGGAAGGTGCTCCGACCAGGCTCATGCCAAATAGGCGAGGAATAGTGGAAGGTTGCAGATAATGAAGTCGTCATTATTCGCACCACCGGCTTGACAGGCAAGCCGATAGTCTTCGAGCCAAAGCCCGGGGTTTGTTTCCCCATAGTATTTAGGGATGTTGGTAGGTGGTCGATACCTTGGTGGGAAAGCGGAGTTGAGGATGTGCCGGCCGAAGGCCTGAGGGCCCGACAGGCCAGGGCCTGGGCTCCGATCCTCGCCGCTGTCGTAGCATCCACCACGTCGTGGGTGGTAGCCGTGTTTGGCTCCTTCTCTTGAGTCATTGTAGGCGCGTCTGTGCGCGTCGATGGTGCTACGTGCGCCGCGGTTGTGGTCGAGGCATTGATGCACCGGGACAGCAGTGTGTTGCCTACTCCCTGGCGGTGTCTGGTGAACCGACGTGTCTTTGGCGGGGCACACCGAGGGCGTGCGCTGGCTGGTGTCGAGCTCGCGTCGCCGAGACAATGAGCTTTCCGCCTGCTGCGCCGCCGCACGCTCGAGTAACGTGTGAATTTCTTGGCGGGCCCGATGATCCTCGGACGTCGCGGCCTCTGGAAGGCCGTGAAGCAAGGCCGTCGCAGCGGTGATGTTCTGGCTTGCTCGAGCGAAGTGAGGGAGGGTCCCATCGTCGGTGAGGATCCTATAGTGTACATCACGGGCCGTGGCACGCGCGCGCCCACCGCTTCCGTGGCGTTCGATCTCGCGGTTGATCTCCGCGTACTCCCGTACGAGCCCTTGTCCGGCATCTTCGATCTCCAGCTTCCGGGCTCTTAGCTACTCCATCCTTACGCGAGATGGGGCCGCTGCCTCCCCTCCGGTCCTGCCGTCTGGGTTGCCCACCGGGGTAGCCTCCTACTCGGAGACGCTTTCGACGCGCCCCGCAGGGGTCTCCACCATGATGCATCCCCGCGAAGGATGATGGCTCCCCCTGCTAGAGTTAGAGCCAGAGGACGATCCTGGCTCCTCAGTGAGGAGCTTGTGGAGGGACTCCGTGTCGTGTTCAATTACCCCCACGAAATCGACGTCCGCGGGCGATAGAACCATGCGTAGTGCCACGAGGTGGCCAGCGGTCATCGCGGCGTTGCGGAGACCGAACGAAAACGCTGTCAGGGCGCTCCGCACGTGGCGCTCCGGAGAGAGGTGCCCCTCTTCGAAAAGTCGCACCATGTTATCGTCATCGGAAAGGGCGAGGCGACGCTGGTTCTCCCTGGACTACTGGGGTCCGAGGGAGACACCGAGCCGGTGCCCAAGCCTCTTGTGGTCGAGGCCGATGGAGGGGAGAGATCGGATGGCGGTGTGCGCCCGTACCAACTCTCCTCCCATCGTGATAACGAAATCTAGGCTCTCGAAACGCACGTGTGCACCTGGGACCTAGCTGACGTTGTGGTTAGCCATCCGTGGCCTGGTTTGGAACGCGCAAAGGCCCCTACCTGGCGCGCCAACTATCGGTGTTTCGAACAAGCACCAGCTAGTAAATTTATAATTGATGCGCGTTAGGCCCGGATGGTGCGCTAAAGGACACAAGGTTTATACTGGTTCGGGTTGAATGTCCCTACGTCCAGTCTATTGCTGCTCGCGTTATTAGCACCGAAAAAGGTTCGTAGTAGGGGTACAAACGGTTGAGAGAGGGACTGGTCCCAGGTCTCTGATGGAAGGGTCGAAAGGATGCCAAGAGCCTGGTGGCGGCCGGGCTATGTGAGTAACGTGTCGAACCGAACTCTCTATGAGTTGGTCTATGTGTGTGTTGCTTGTTAAAAGTCGGTCCCTCTAGTGGGGAGCCCTGCCCTCCCTTTTATAGACCAAGGGGGGAGCAGGGGTTACAGATGGGAGAAAGAGAAAAATACCAAGAGTATGGAAGGTCCTTCGAAGGATCCGGGTCTCCCTGTTTTCTCGCGCCTGCCCTGCATAACATGGCAGACAGTGTCAGGGGTGCGCGTGTTTGTTGATCTTCGTAGGCCATACCCTGGCCACATTTAGCAAGTGGATGTGTCCCGTCCCACCCCCGCAGGCGGCGTGTCGGACAGGGTTGTTGATCTCCGACCCCGTGGGAAGCGGATGGCGCCGTGACTGCTCGTTTGCCACTGTAGAGGACAGGAGTCCCCTCCCTTGGAACGTAGTGGTTGTCGTTTGCCCGTGTCGGGTTCTTCGCCCAGAGGCTGAAGGGGGCGCCTATAACTCTGTAGGGCAAAAAGCACGTGCCTGCAACACTATTCAGGCTCTGCCACGCCTGGAAGGGTCTAAGCGCCCGTCCCGTCACGCCCTGACGGTACTTTCCTGCAGGGGCGCAGGCATGGTTCTCGATGCCGCGGTTGACCCGAACGTCTTATATTACCCTGTGCCTATCATCATGAGGGAGCGGGATGCGGTTGTCAAGCGAGGCGGAGCCAGCCTTTATCCGTCGGGCGAGGCCGAGCCCAGCCCCTGGGGGTCGGTTGAGGCGGAGCCTAGCCCTCGGGGTCGGGTGAGGCGGAGTCTATACCTCGGGGGTCGGACGAGGCGGAGCCCAGCCCTCGGGGTTGGGCGAGACGGAGTCTATACCTCGGGGGTCGGGCGAGGCGGAACCGTCCTCCAGCCGTTGGGTGAGGCAGAGCTGGCCCACGGGCGTTGGGCGAGGCGGAACCAAACTCCCGTCGTTCGGGCAAGAAGCGTAGTAGTGCTCTTGTCCGTCCGGGAGTTTTTAAAGTTCGATGGTTATTAGTTCCACTTCTTTGGGTACCCCGGTATTAGGTCCCCGACAATCCTAAATCACTAATTATCCTAAATCAATAATAATAAAAAATATATGAAATCGAGAGGGAGGTACCTTAGGAGCGGGCGGCCTTGACGCGCCGGCGTTCGTGGCGCGGCCGGCGCGGGCGCTGCGCGGCGGGAGTGGCCGGGCGCGGCGTGGGCGAGCGGGCGAGGCCGGACCGGGCGGGCGAGTGGGCGGGCAGGGGTGCGTGCGAGCGGGCAGGGCTCGCGCGCGGTATTTATTTGGCCCAGCCGCGCCACGGATCCGGGCGCGGCACTGCCGCGCCAAGGTCGGTGGCACGGCAGGCCCTGCCACGTCAGCGGTTTGCCTGCCGAGCCAGCAGCGTTGGGCAGCGACCTTTACTTCCGGTTCGAGGTATAGCCAGGATTAAATCTCCTTTACTCCCCAATTCAAAAAATACTGGAAGTAACTCTGAAAATGATGTCAAAACAAAAGGTCTGTTTTCTAGGAGCATGAGTCATGACTGATGAGCTGCTGTTTTCGATCAGCATCAGGGCAACAGGGGAGGACCGCTGCATGCCCTTCAGCATTTTATTTTTCAACGCTTGTCTACTAGCTGCGACAGTTCGAAGAGACATTGGTTTCAGATAACTTTCTTTGCCCCCTGGATTTGTACATGCATGATTGAGCTCGCTAGCTGTACCTCTGGTGCGACGATAGACTTCACAACAGGAGGGAGAGCTCCACTGTCAGATTTAAATATTGAGATTGGCAACGTGCCAATACTAGGGTGCCCCCGATGTTTATCCTGGTGGGACACGCCACGCCACTAGCATGCTTTTGCTGGTTCCTGCATGCCTATAGTTCGATCGGTCGATGGCTGCTTGCTAGGAGTAGACTGCCGTTGAAAGAGCTTGTCTTTCCTGTGTTTTTTGCACGCCTGAATAAAACAAGAACAGGCAGAGGATGCGAACCGAGCCCTTGGTTAGATTTTTTTTCAGTGAAATCTACCTATCCGGGTTCTTGACTTGGTATAAGTACTCGTATTTTTCTGAATTTATTTTAAGATTTAACGGCGTTATGCTTTCAGTGGTAGGTGATATTCCTGCCGACAGTGAGACGCATGTGGTGTGTGGTGCCTTCGTCAATCTCGAAATCTGTTGGCATAGTCTTTCGGAGGTGCTCATATGGATAGGGTCTACGTACGTTCGTTCGTAGGAATAAGTGTGCGTGTGTTGTGAATGTCTGTATCTATGTTGTGTAATTCGCAGCAACAACAAAAACAGGCAGAGCATGTCCATGTGGCAGTTGAAATTGCTTCTCTCGCCGGTGAAACTAGTTTTCATGTTCTCTTCACTCCATTCTGCTGTGGTAAATCATCAGAAAAATGGCATTTTGATTTCAGTTCTGTATCTTCCGGGTGTATGTATTTCGGCGGAGTTCATCATGTGTTCGTACGTAGTACTAACCACTCGACTTGTATTGCATGGGAACAAGATGGATGTTGCCTTGTTGGCCCCGTACGTGACAGGAGGGCCCGGGAGAGTCCCTTGATGATTGCCAAACGGTCCTAAAAAACGACAACACGACAGGGTACATGTACAGTGTACTCTCCTACTCACTCCGTTATAAATTATAAGTCGTTTTGATTTTTTTAGTTCATTTAATTTTTTTCTACGTATCTAGACATTATCTAGATGCATATCAAAATAGATGTACTAAAAAATCAAAACGACTTATAATTTAGAATGGAGGGTCCCTCCTCCAAGCTGGATATGAGTTCTCAGTCTCGGAGGCAGATAGCCAGATTTTTTTCTCGAATATACAAAAGGTTTGCATATCATTACATTAAGTAGAAGAGCTTAAACAGACATACAACGCGCTTCATTGAGCGTCAAAGAAGGCCGACCTAACACAGTCGTAGCTGGACCATCCTAGCAAAATACCTTTGGTTGCGATATTACATAAAAGCAAACAACCAAAACCAACGCAGCGGTGCGACCTAGGAGGTGGCCTTGCATCCTCGCAGCTGCCTAGACGGGCCCTTTCCAACGGCCGGAAAGAGCGCTTCCATCGTCTCGGCCTCCGACGCGGTCAGGTTGCCGTCGAAGAGCCTATCAAAGGCCTCCACCTCCGACGCTGATGGACCCTCGATGTAGTCCATACGTTGCATGATCAGCATCTTACCTCACTTCGAAGCAAGTACTCGGGACAGGCTATGAGCCGCCAACCGCTTGCTCCGCCACGGCAAATAGCCAGATCATCCAAAAGTAACAAAAGTTTACTACTCCTTCAAGCTCCCAACCAACAAAAGTTTACTACTCCTTCAAGCTCCCAACCACGTCGACATGAACTCCTAACGAGTAGTTCGTTCGTGCAGGCACGTGCTTCTACCGTCGTCTCATATACTATATGTAATGCAAAGTGAACATGTGCAATTGTTTCTCACAGTTTCAGCTAGAATGCAGAGGACGTAGCAGGTGAATTGTGACTCTCACTCTTTCAGCAAAGCAGGCGGCTGTAGGTATTCACCCATTAGGAGAAAGCATCATCATGGCTTTTGGCAAGTGATTCAAGATCACTCATGGCTGTATACCACACTTGCTTAACCCCTTGACGATTATTGCGAATGGTCCTAAAGCAAGAATAGGATAGCCGGACAGGGGTATCTAGTACGTGTACAGTGTGCTACCACTCTCCCACATACTCCAACTAGGCAACTGCCACTGCCGTAATGAGTTCTCAAGCTTTTCACATCATCCTATCCATCTCCCAGAGTGACAAAAGCTGTTCACGCACGCGTGCGCTTGTACCGCCTCACGCTTTGCAATCTTTTCGTTCTCGGAGTTTCAGCTGGAGGGAATGTAGGTGAATTGTGAGACTGGTGCAATGCAGGCGGCTGTAGGTAGGTAGCAATAGCATCGCTGCTGAATCCGGCCAAACGAAGCGCACGGTCTCCATCAGTGCGTGCATAATTGGTAGCAGTACGCCCGAGTACAGACAACCGGAGAGTGACCCCGCTCCGGAGCCATCCTTGCAATTGCATATGATTAATTAGCGGAGGACCAGCTTGGCAATGCAATGCCTTGGGAGTGCTGTACTGCGACCTTGGATTGGTGGTCAATGCAACGCCATGCCATTGCTGAAGCTGAAGCTACCTCCTCATGATTCAGGGACCAGCAGGCAGCAGGCCAGCTGCTTCCACTTGATTGGCGACGAGGAGCCTTGCTATGAGTAGGTCGGTCTATAGTTGTCCATGCAGCCTGAGGCATGACGGCACGGCACGAAGCCCGTTATTTTAGCCCGACACGAGCACGGCACGGCCCGGTGACATGCGGGCACGGGCTGGCCCGGCCCGAGGCAGCAGGCCGTGCCTGGGCCTATAGTTGTCCAAACGGGCCAGGCCCGCTAGGCCAGTACGGGCCCAGTGCGAAAAAGCACGGCCCTGGCCCGGTGAGGCACGACAGGCCTCGTGCCCGTGCCTGGCCCGGCCCGACGTCGTGCCCGTGCCTGGGCTACGACACCGGCCCATAGTGCCGGCCCGGACACGGCACGGAAATTGGAACGGCACTATACTGGCCCGATTCGTATGAACCGTTGGATGTTTGATATTCTTCGTAAGCCATTGGATGTACTCGATTGGAAAACCCTAGAATAAAAACATCCCAGCCGGCCAGCTGACTGCTCCTCCCATCCGGCCATCCCTCCCCGCGCCGCTATATCGCTTCTCAGCAGAGGCAGCCCCCACGCTTTCTCGCTCTCTAGACTCCAGCCGCTCCTCTCTCTCTTGCTCGCTTCCAAAGAAGAGCGACGGCGGCGGCCTCTCTCTCAAGGCGCGGAGGCTGGTCGCCGGGGCAGGCCGCCACCGCCTCCCCCTCGCTCGCTACCCGGACGCCAGTTGCTGCTCCCGAATAGCGGACTTCCTTTCTCTCTCTCTTGCTCCTCGGGGTTCTCTCTCCGCCGCCGAAGCTCCCGTGATGGCGTCCTCCTATCGACGGCGACGCGAGGCCACGGAATAAAGCGGCACGACGGCGGCGACGGGCGAGGTTGCTCCTGCGTGGAGCTGCAGCGTGCGCCGGGCCGGCAAAGGCACGCGGGCTGCCGGGCTCGCAGACGACGGCGCACGGCACGCAACTAATCGCCCATAGGGCGTGCGGTTCAGGCGAGGTCTCGGCACGGCGGCACTATCAGGCACGGCACGGTTAAGCCACCGTGCCGCATAGTGCCGTGCCTAGCCATGCCGTGCCTGACCGTGCTCGTGCTAGTGCCGTGCCGAGCGGCCCGGTTGGCCATATCGCGAGTACAAGTGTACAACATTGTGCTTCAAACTGCAAGGGGGGCGGGTCGACCCGTTCTCAGATATGATCCGCTCCTGGTTTGGACGTCCGGTTCGGGGCGGGTTGACCCCAATACGAAGAGGGTCCAAAGGGTCGAACCCCTGGCGACCCCAATCGACCCTAAGGGTCGACCCGTGACCCCCCGCCGCCTGCGGGCTCCTCCGCAACGCCGCCACCCCTCCGACCCTCCCGTCGCTGGGGCTCCTTGGCCCTCCACCGCCGCGAGTTGAGGCAGCCTCATGGCGGTGCTCCTCCCTCCGTGCAACGCGCCCCGCGGCGCGGCTCCTTACTCCCCGCGGTGCGCCCCACGGCTCGAACCTCCCCGTCGCTGTCGCCGTCGAGATCCCCCTCTGCCGCCACTCCTCCCATCCCCGTCGAGTCACCCCGCAGGTACGCTCGCATGGCTCCTTCCTCTCGTGATTGGAATCTTGGATGGGAGTAGTAAGAGTCTGTGATTTACTATTGGACACCTTCATGTGAAAAAAGATTTCTTCTAAATCTTGGATGGGAGACACTATTTATTGCCTACGTGAGTCTAGTATCTGTCGCATCTTCTGAACACCTGAACTCGTCTTCAGCTTGAGAACATTGTATTGGTGAGTGCTTGCATAAGCACAGAGGGGTTCAAGAACGTGAAACGTAGATATATCCTTGACGCACTACACAAATAGAAGAAAATGTGTGTCAATCGTTTATCAATTGCTTGGTAGCCTATAGTGTGCCACTCAACAAGTGATTTTTATAGGGAAATGTAAGAAAATAATCTGTTAGCGGTCATTCCTCATATATGGCATTAAGACTGTTTCTGCACTGAATGCTTTGGTGCCTGTTTCTCCTTCATGGCAACTCTTCTTTTATAGTTAGTTAGTCACTCTTGAAATATTCAGTCACTGAATTTAGTGCAAATGTGTACATCGTAACAGGTGTGGGTAGTGGGTGGCACAATTAGCTTCTCATTCTTTTTTTCATGGATGATTTTCCTTTTGTGAATCTGAATTCTGGACTGAAAACTGAAGGAGTTAGCCCTTAGCCCAGCATCTAATTGGGTTACTTTCATGTTAGTTATGTGACAATCATTGTATTCTTTTGTTAAGAAATGTGTATTCTTTTGCTTACATTTGTTAAGAAATGTGAGATAGCAAGGAATGTGTATTATTTTGCATACATGTTTATCTCGAGTCATGCACCTGGGAACTGAGCATGTCTGTAATATTTAAACTGATGCATATTGAACCAACTGTCTGTTGCCTGAAACTTAATTTTGTACAAGGAAGAACCATAAACATGTAATTTTGTTCAAAGGGTGGAGTTCTAGAACTTCTGTCTAGGACTTAAGAGCCAGGAGCCACATATCTAATACTCTGGTTGTGATGCTGGATTTTTCTCACTGTGATCCCAGTTTGGGTGTTGGGACTAAAAGACATTTTCATGATGTTCTTTGCAGGTGTTACAGGTTCAGAGTGATTTTCTAGGTTGCAAATTGTTGTTTTTATGAGCTAGCTTTAGAGCATCCCCAAGAATGCCCCATATCCCTTCCACATCCATGTTTTTTAAGAAAAATGAGAAAAACTCAATCTCCAACCGTACCTCATATCGCTTCCCCATATTTTGGCATTTGCAAAATCACCGTCACTTGCGCGCAAATATACGCGCGGCTTGCGAGCGCGCATCCAGAGTTTCCTCGCGCCGCCTTCTCCTTCCCGTGCGCCGTCTCTGTAACAACCCGGGTTTTTGGAGAAGCCAAAAATACGAACTTTTTAAAATTTTCCTGCAATGTGTGAAGTATGTAGATGCTAGGTCAAACAAAGAACAATTTATAAATAAATTGTTGCATACATATAGTGTTGCTTGTAGGAGCTTGCCAGAGTTCCTTATTTGGTTTAGGGTTTTGTGTTGGAGAGCACAAGTCCGTAGCGAATCTTTTTGACTCCTTCTGGAATCTCTCATGAACCCCTTGACCTAAATTCTATATTCAACCAACTATCTTTATCAACTCAATACCCGTGAATTGCCAACCCTTGACATGGACCCCACTACCGCTAGTTGACCTCTAGTGGACCCCACTAGGAGGTGTACAAGTTGGCGACACATGTATTCAATATAGGAGCCTTGGTTTATTTAGAAAATAGGAAAGCCAATCTGGCCCAAGCACACGACCAGCCAGCCCAAGATGCGCGACCGGCCCAACCCTCCTCTTGGCCCCGCACGTGCCTTCGGCCCAGACGGAGCACAGCAACCTGCTCAGCCTGCCTCCCCGAGCTGGGCCAGCTCGCGCGCCATCCTCTTCTCCTGGCCGCATGGCCCAACTATCAACCGGCCAGCCCAGCATGGCCATAAGCTCAGTAGCACTCACGGGCCTCCCATGCAGCCAGCCCAGCATCGCCGCCCACACGCGCACAAGTCGCTGACAAGCCGGACCCGCCCGTCAGCCGTCACGCACCGCACGCCGCCGGATTTGGACAAGCTGACAAACCAGACCCCACGCGTCAGCCACCCCAGCAACAGGATCATCTTCCTCCCCACGCCAACCTCTTCCGCGACCGAGAGCCGACCAGGGAGCAGACGCGGGCCCGGGGTCACGTACATCGCATGACCCTGTTTCCCCTTGTGCCACGCCTACGCTACCACACGTGGGCCGTCGGATGCGCCGCACACATCACCACCGCCCGATCACCGTCCGCCATTGGAGCCCTTGGAGCTCGGCTATAAAAGCCAACGGCCGCGAGCCCTAACCCTCAGCCCGATAGCCGCCGCCGCTGGTGGCACAGCACCACACCGCGTTAGGCCGAGAGAGAGAGAGGAGGAAGAAGCAAGGAGGAGAAGGAAGCCGCTACGGAACCGGACCTCGCCGGAGCCAGGAGCGCCGCCCCGATCGGCTACAGCGACGTAGCTGCTCGGCATGGCACTGCATCGCCTCATCACGGCCTCGCCTCGCCACCGCACTGCCATCCTACCGCCACAAGCCCTACAGTGAGCCACATCGTTCGCCGCTCACCACGCTAGCCGTACTCGCCATGGACGCCACCGCGTTCCCGCACCTGGGGAACGTAGAGGTGGAGCATTCCCGCTCCTGGACACGCTGCACACGCACCACACGCGCACCAGCCCAAGGCCTGGCCTCACCGACCCCTAGCAGCTTGGGAACATCGGCACGACCACTCCTAACCTCTTGGACGCCATGAACGGACCACGTCGGAGCACGAGCTCTTGCTCTGGCTTAGCCAACCGGTAGTATAGAAGGACCACCACGACCCTCTTGTTGAGCCAAACGGAAACGCGAAGCAAAGGGAAGAAAGACGGCGACGTCGAGCCTTCTGCTCGGGAACGCCAGCGCCGAGCGCTCTGCTTATGCCATGCATACGCATCGCACGCACGCACGCACTCACCATGGCCAGAGCACAACCATGGCGAGACCACCGCGTCTTCTACGTCGCGGTAAAGGCGACGTTGACACCCTGACTGGCTCCGCCATGACGAGAGACACACCGCGCTCACCTTAGCCGAGGATGAAGCCCACCGGAGCCCTGCGTTGCCGCACCGCATCTCGTCGGAGCGCCACCGCCTCCGCCTTGCCCCCACCACCGTGGCCAGAGCCACTGGGAGCACCAGGAGCTCCTTCAACACACCTACCATGGCCGTAGAAGCACCGTGAAGCTCACACACTCCTCTAACTGGGCTCTCGCTGCCACTGCAGCCCTATCCAGGCACGCCGACGAACCCACGCTGCCGTTCACCGTGGCCAGCCAACTGGAGCCGTCCGACCACCACGTTAACTTCACCGGGACACCAGCTATGGCATGGCCAAGCTTTTGCCCACATTAATTGCACACCCGCGCCGCTGGAGGGGCTCGCCGGTGAGCTCACCACCGGCGGGAGCATGACGGGGAAAGAGTATTGGGATTTTCCCCTCGCCGGCCACACGTCCGAGCACTTGGTGCACGTGAACCAAACCCTGGGAAGGAGTAAGTGGACCAAGTCCTTCATAGACCAGCTCTGCGGTCTATGGACCAATGCTGGCAGGTTCACCATGAACCGCGCCTCACCTGTCAGTCACCATTTGACCCCGGACCTACATGTCAGTGACCAGTGCCGAGGGCCCACCTATCAGCCGCGGTTTAGCTCTGACGATGCCAAGCTAACGTCATGCCGAAGAAGAGACTGCGCCAGCGTCGGGGACTTCGGCGACCACTCCGACCACCCCTGCGACCACGCCGACCACCTCCGCGATCTCGCCGACCACTTCGGCGATCTCACCGACCACGTCGGTGATCTCTCCGACCACCTCCGCAATCTCTCCGACCACCGCGGCGACCTCTCCGACCACTTCACCAGCTGGTACACCACACCAAGTCCCTTCATGCCACGTGAACCAGTCATAGTGTGACACGTGTCAGCCCTATATAAATCAGCCTTAATTATTATGAGAAATGGATTTAATCATCGGAAAGTCATAACAAATTCATACGACCTCAGAAAAATGTGAAACCAGTCCCACATTTTTCTAAAATCAAGCTCTACACGGTGGACTTGTCCCCACTTGTTGTTCGTGCCACAAAACTCGAAGACCGAGATCTACCTCTCTTTTAGACTTGCAAATGGCCCCGACGCCTTGGTCGAATACCCTCGTCACCAACCCTAGCTGTGTCCTACATCAGCTGGCCATAGGAAGCCGCAGCCCTTTGGGATAAGTTACAACCGCCCCTGGCCATCCTCACCTTTGACGCAAAGATGAATCCTAGTTGGACGCCATTCCCGATGACGATGAAAGCCCTCCCTTCGCTCTTTCATACACTCGATCTTTCACTTATTCTACACGATCTTTACCTATCTATAAATGCCTACACCGTGCCCTTATGCAGGTCTATCTATCTACCTTTCTCGCTATGGATATGTGCTACTCCATTCGTGTGGTCGTGTCTTAGCTCTTATGTTGGGTTGTCGGGATTCTTGTTCTTATGTTGTGCTTGTTTGCCTAAGGACCGTGCCTTCAAGCCGATCGAGGGATCGTACCTCGTTCGACCATTTCGGTAGTGGGTTCACCCCACCGTGGCCGTAATGGCGAGCATAACTCGCTCCCTCGCTTTTAGTTGTCTCCGACGTACTACAAATATTAGTAATCCGATTCGGCCCTAGGACCTGGCCATTGTGGACTGAACATTGGTGCGGATATCACCCGCACACAATGAGCCCTTTGTGGCCTAACTTAGTGGACGAGTCGGGATATGATGAATGTAGAAGACGGATGTCAACTCGTGTAGGATAAGCCCATGGCCGTGAGTCCCCTCGCCATGACCATCGGGCTCTACCTCTTTTCGCCTGTGTTTATCCTAGCCACCTTATATGATTGCACCACCTTGACCATAGCATTCCTTCGGACCTAAGCGGTGACAACCGCACTGCTGCGAACCGAGGGAATAGCATTGTGCCATTTAGTTGCACGGTCGTGACGCCCTATGAGTTGGTTTGGGTCGTGGGACTGTACCCCTTCTCTCCAACCTTCGTTCGTTCCATGACAAGTTGGTCAAAAGAGTACAGATTCCATTCTTCTCTCTCTTTGGTTCTCAATCCCCATCGATCCAGTAAAGATGTGGATTGAGCCTTTTGCAAGATTGGTGTTTATTGCCCTTTTGATTTCATTCATTCGATTCTTGTCGTTGCTATGGCAAGTGGATCAAATGAATGTGAATCTCGTGTTTCTCTCTTTCGTGCTTAAGCTCTTGTATGGTTGTACCCATTTGGACCATAGCATTTCTGTGGTTCTTGCGGTGACAACTGCACCGCTAAGAACCCTAGAGATGTCTTAGTGCCAGTGCACCTAAGTCGGGTACCCTATGAGTGGTTTGCGCACTTGGTGTTTGTCGCTTCCTTCCAATGCCCCGTCTTTCGTCGTGGCGCGAGTGTTGGAAGAAGTAGACCTTGTCCCTTGTTGTTCTTGCTCTTGTTGCACCGTTAGCCCGCTCTGTTCGATTCCGTCTTGCCCATGACGATTGGATCAAAGACCGGACTATTCCCTTTGGGTTAGCGAAGCCACGGTCTATGTCGTACCTCGGACCCGTGCGTGTCAACCCGATTGGCCGTCTAAGACCATCTTTCCCGAAGATGTGTCTGAGAACATGACATGGATGTGCCTAGCTAACCCCTGCATCTTTTGCCGTGTTGAACAACTCTCTTCTCGGCTCCCGACGTTATTGAGTCGTGTGGATCGAAGGGAACCGTTGATGTCCAATCTCTTTGCGCTACCGCTTTCTACCATAGCGGACGAGCCGAAGTACATTGGAGCCAAGTCACAATAGTGTTATTCGTTCTTGTCTGCTTCTTGTATCCAATAGTGACTTACGGGATAAGACTATAAGAGCCGAACCCCATCGTTCTTCCTTCGTTGGGCTCGTCCCCCGATTTTCGTCCTTTCCATGACGCCCGGATCGAAGGTCATGAGCCGTGGTGTTGCTATGGATAAGCTTTGGCTTAAACCATCTGTCCTAAAGCCATACTGGCTTGGCCATGACTTAAGCTTGTGCTTAGCAAACCACCACTTGTGATTCTTTGGCCCGAGGAAATCGGACAACCACCAAGAGGGCTAAGCCATGTATCTCTTATTGCCTCGCTGGTGTTATTGGATTTTCCTGCGCCTTGTCGTCTTTTCGAGTGTTGGGTGCTCTCTTGCCTTGCGTGTCGCTTCACGGAGTAGCTGACGATCGGACCAAGAGAACGTGGACGACGAGAAGGACTGCGGAATGGAGTCAACACAGGAGGAGGTGACCCCACTAATGGAACATCAACGAATGGAGAACTGTACCACTACTACCTCGACATCGCAGGTGTCATGGCAGCACCCTCTTTTAGAGAATCCTATTAGACACTGCATAATATCTAGAACTGCTAGCGCTTTATAAATTATTCCTTTGCTGGTACTTTGATGCATGCTACTACCTGAGCCATTATTACCCTGATGCAATCCACTCTACCACGTCACCCTGCCTTGCGCATTCGTTCGCTTATATATGCTTACTTGCCTGCTTGCCTGCTTATTACACCACTATACTTATTATTAACTCCACTTCGCATTATGTCGGGGATGTGATGCTGGTGGTGAACCCCCTGGGAATGGTTTGGCTATGGGTGCCAGACTTGGTGGTGTGTGAGCGTGCTGCGTGTGTCTTGGGTGCGTGGAGAGTGAGGGTTGTGTCGACCGAGCTGGAATAACGACGAGCCTGGGACGAGTCTTGCCATGTGGTGCTACCTGGGCACTTGGATATGGAATACCTGTGGTGGGTAAATGGTAATTGGAGGTGGCCTTGGGTGTGAACCTATGATGGGAGGAGCCCAGGGTGGAGGTGCTGTGGTGGCACGTAAAATGGAAACCCTGATGAAGACATTCTGGCTTGGTCAATCCCTAAGGACTTACTAGTACTTAGATTTACCGGGAATCCTTTACATCCCACTAGCCCTATATGGTGCGGGACGGTCGGACTACTTGGTAGAGCGATGCCACTACTGCTAGGCGAACGTGTGCAAGGAGGTAAAGGGCACGCGGTTTCCCCCCACACCCTTCTGAGACTTCAGGAGGCCTTGTGGACCCGGCTCTTGACATCCGGAGGGCCCCGGCTCTGTCTACGACTCATAGTATCAGCCATCCCAGACTAGACTTGGGATGTTCTAGGGCTGAGAGGTAGGGTGGCATCGTTCTAGGCTAGCAAGCGGCCGGAATCTGCCTAGACAGGGCACCGTCGAGGATGGCTATCTTGTGGGTATGTGAAACCTCTGTAGAGTGTATGGTTGATCGATCGATACATATGCCAACTTGTCGGCTATGGACCTTTCCTAGGTTTCGCTTAAACTAGATAGGAGATGAGTCCTTCTTTCCTCCCTCCAGGGTTGGGGTATTTTCCGGTCGTAAGCCTTGGGAGCTACGGGCCGTTGAGACAAGGCCGAGAGGGAGTTGGCCTATCGACCTGAGTGTGTGAGATGAGATAAGGTGTGGTGGTATGGAGATGGTTTGGGATGGGTGGTTGGCGGATGGATATGGATGGTGTGGTGGTGAATGTGTTAAAAATTGGATACTATTATATTACCATTGTTAATTACTTCGCATGCGCAAAGAATGCAAACCACAGCCAAATATTAGGATCGCCAGATCCCTTGTTTATCTTTTCCACTAAAGCTCATCGGTGCTGACCATGGCCTGCACACATCTGGCGGTGTGCAGATTTCCTGCTACTCAGAGAAGCTGACTTTAGAAGGATTAGGAGGTCTCGTGCCTACGCTCAAGTTTGGTTCGGAGAAGGAATCTATGCTGCACTACGCCAACTCTGATGATGCCCGTGAAGGAGGAGCCTTCACTCGATAGTCTTCCACTAGATTAACTCTGTAATAGGTGTGTTTCCCCAATGTTGTAATATCTTGTATTCTTATAATCTTACGATGTATGACTGTGATATCGACTGATATATGATAATATGATGGAATCAACTATTGGTTTCATCATATTATAATTCATTCCGTGGATTTTCCCTTCGTGGAAAATTGAGGATGTTTCAATCTCCTTCCCGTGACTCGTTCCGCGCGACATCTCTTTCTCAACCGCTGCGCAGCTCGTCCAGCAATTCTCGGCGACGGAACAGAGCAGCCCAACCTCCTTGCGCTCATTGTCACCATCGTCGTGGATCCAATCCCAGTAGTGGCGCTTCACGGTGATGGCGTCGGCATCCCCGTCGTCCTCGCCGGTCTCCTCGGTCTCGAACTCCCGTCCTTGGGCAGGCCGTCGACCACCTCGGCGTCGACCGCGTGGAGCACGTTCCGGGCAGCGAGGCCCGGGTTAGACGCGGACTCCCGCTCCTCCACACGCGCGCCGTCCCCGCCGAGGAAGATAAAAGAAGAAGAGAGGCTCAAGCATGTGAAGTGCTTCAAGTGCCGCACTTGGGGTCACCTTACCTCATTGTGCCCAACCAAGCAATTGGTGAAGCAACTAGAAGAGCCTTAACCAAAGCCACAAGTTGAGCAAGAGAAGACACACCAAAAGCAAATCAAGATCAACCATGAAGATGGTGGTGATTTGATGATAAAGAAGAAGAAAATAAGAAGGGGTGGAAAGGCAAGGCATCCAATGCAAACTCAAGATGCCAAGATGATGAGCAAGAATAAAGATGAGAAGAAATATTATGCTCACATCAAGTGCTTGAAGTGTGGAAGTACGAGACATTTTGCGTCTGAGTGTCCTACCAAGCTTGAGAAGAAGGCTCAAGCAATCCATGAGAGGCAAGGCAATGAGAAGCACCAAAGGAAGAGAAGGCTCAATTAAAGAGAAAGTGTTGCTCATACCGAAAAAGGGGACACATGGCACATTCATGTCCCCTAGGTACCATCGGCATTGGATATTTGATTCAATTGACCTCACATTGTTCGTCATATGTTGAATCAAGTTATGAAGCTTAGTGCACATCTAAACCCAATGCCAAGTGAAAATTGAGTGAAGTCCAAGTGCTATCAACATACAAGTGCTATAATTCAAGTTGTTGGTGATTCATTGGATATATTTGATAACTTGCAAATAATTGAGGTGAAGCTTGCTAGTTGGATGATCATGAGCTAGCCAAGGTATATCTCTTATTGATCATTTCATTTGGGTGCATATGAGTTGATTGAATTGGATAAATATGCAATGTTGCTTGCTATGAGATGATTGAATGGATAATTGATTAGTAATCAAGTTTGGATTGATTTGTGTTGGATAAGTTCATAAGATGACATTTAGTAAGTGGATTGAATGGATTTATATCTTGTGAAAGTATTCAAATGAGTTAGTTTCAAGTTTGATTCATATTTGATGAAGTATAGTTCAAGTGATTGAAATCTGTCCTATATTGAAAATCTGAGTAAGCTGTGATCTTAGCCATGTTTGAGTGATCAAAACTTATTGGATTGGCATGAAAATTGGTGTACATGCTCTAGACTTATGTTATGAGATGCTGTAGATATTTCATGAAAATTAGATAAGAAATACTTCGGTTTTGGAGTGGATCTTGTCAGCTATAATGTAGCAGTCTTTAGCATATAGCAGTGGTGGAAGAATTGAAATCTGGTAGCAATCTAGAAGTCAAATGAAGCTCAAATTTTTACAACAGCTATATAACTTAGTGATGCACACCTCCACCAAAAATCGTGGTATTTAGATTTGTACTTTGGGAGATATGCATTTTTCTTTGAAGAGTACAAAATCTGTCAGAAAAGTGACAAATGTTGGATTGATTTAGAGTCACTTTGAATGAAAGGTCCTCAAGTTGGAAACATGTTTATAAGTAATTGAGGCACCTAAGTTTGGTTTTTGAGATGATCTAGAAGCATGACAAGCAAATAGTATAAGGCCATTTAATTATGGAGTGTACTTTGCACACTAGTGGCATAGGTTTGTGTGACATTGCTTCTAGAATTGATTAGGTGAGCTCTAGCTAGCCAGGCGCCTTTGTTGCTTATTTAGGATCTTTGCAAGGTGCTAAAGAACATAGATAGATGGGTGTAGTCTTGGCTAGACCGATAGTTTTAATTCCGTACTTGTTTCGGTTAGCCGACACGATTAAGTTTTAGAAACGACTATTCACCCCCCCTCTAGTCGCCATCTCGACCCTACAGACCCCCCGCCGCCTGCGGGTCCTCCGCAACGCCATCACCCCTTCGGCCCTCCCATCGCTGGGGCTCCTTGGCCTCCACGCTTGTGAGTTGAGGCAGCCTCATGTCTTGCTCCTCCTCCTACAGCGCTGCGCCCATGGGCTGCTCATTACTCCAGCAGTGCGCCCGTGGCTCGAACCTCCCCGTCATTGCCGCCATCATCGCCGAGATCCCCCTGCCGCCACTCCTCCCTTCCCCGTCGAGTCCCCAGCAGTACGCCGCTTGGCTCCTTCCTCTGGTGATTGGAATCTTAGATGGGAGTAGTAAGAGTATGTGATTTGCTATTGGACACCTTCAAGTGAAAAAAGATTTCTTCTAAATCTTGGATGGGAGACACTAGTTGTTGCCTACGTGAGTCTAGTATCTGTCGCATCTTCTGAACACCTGAACTCGTCTTCAGCTTGAGAACATTGTATTGGTGAGTGCTTGCATAAGCACCGAGGGGTTCAAGAACGTGAAACGTAGATATATCCTTGACGCACTACACAAATAGAAGAAACTGTGTGTCAATCGTTTATCAATTGCTTGGTAGCCTATAGTGTGCCACTCAACAAGTGATTTTTATAGGAAAATGTAAGAAAATAATCTGTTAGCGGTCATGCCTCATCTATGGCATTAAGACTGTTTCTGCACTGAATGCTTTGGTGCACGTTTCTCCTTCATGGCAACTCTTCTTTCATAGTTAGTTAGTCACTCTTGAAATATTCAGTCACTGAATTCAATGCAAATGTGTACAGCGTAACAAGTGTGGGTAGTGGGTAGCACAACTAGCTTCTCATTCTTTTTTCATGGATGATTTTCCTTTTGTGAATCTGAATTCTGGACTGAAAACTGAAGATAAGGAGTTAGCCCTTAGCCCAGCATCTAATTGGGTTACTTTCATGTTAGTTACGTGACAATCATTGTATTCTTTTGTTAAGAAATGTGTATTCTTTTGCATACATTTGTTAAGAATTGTGAGATAGCAAGGAATGTGTATTCTTTTGCATACATTTGTTAAGAAATGTGTATCTTTTGCATACATGTTTATCTCTTGAGTCATGCACCTGGGAACTGAGCATGTCTGCAATATGTAAACTGATGCATATTAAACCAACTGCCAGTTGCCTGAAACTTAATTTTGTACAAGGAAGAACCATAAACGTGTAATTTTGTTCAAAGAGTGGAGTTCCAGAACTTCTGTCTAGGATTTAAGAGCCAGGAGCCACATATCTAATAATCTGGTTGTGATGCTGGATTTTTTCTCACTGTGATCCCAGTTTAGGTGTTGGAACTAAAAGGCATTTTTATGATGTTATTTGCAGGTGTTACGGGTTCAGAGTGATTTTCTAGGTTGCAAATTGTTGTTTTTATGAGCTAGGTAGTTTGGGTTTTATTAGTATTTTCTGAAGTAGTTAATCAGCATTGAACCTGGAGAACGGTACCTGTACGGCTGTACCGGTGGCAAGCTGGAAGCAATTGGCCTGACTGTAAAATCTATATAGCTCTTGTCGGTATATAAGGTACTGAACTGGAGTTGTCTCTAAGGTACTGATCCAGTTGGTGTAATGCAATAACCAAATCAGAATTTTAAGAGTCTTTCTACTACACAAGTATCTGTTTTATGCAGTTTCAATACATGAATTTTTTTTTTGTACCATAGGATTAAGATCCAACAGCCTCTATCTTTCTTCTACCTCCAGCCTCCACAAATCACGGATCACAGTTTTTTTTTCTATGGAAGGATAAATCACAGATCCGCCGCTGGCGCCACCACCACTGCCATGGCCGGCGTGGGCTCGGGCGCGGGCGCCGGGGCGAGCTCGCCGGTCGCCGTCGCCGGCGCCGGTGGTCACCGGTGAGAAAGAGAGAGGGAGAGATACACAGAAAAACTCCATGTGTTTTTTTTTTCTATAACACATGTGCGTTCTATAGCATTTCTAAATTTTAATCGCTTTTGGTTAGCTACTCTATATTCTAGGCAATTTGGTTTATCAATTATTTAGCTGTAAGCTTATTTGACTTGCTGTAAAGTATTGTGTGATTTTTTCATTCAAAAAACGTATTATGTAATTTGGTCCTTAAATGGCCACAATACGAGAAGAAGTTGTAGACGTACAGTACTTAGCAGCGCCAGCACGTTAGCAACGCCAGCACATGAGGTTCGAACATCGGCTATCCGCGGGTCATAGTGACTCCCTGTGCAAAAGGGGCGGTTCGACCCATGAACCTTTTTTAATCGTAAATGGAGCGGAGGGTCGTGACGTGGTGCGCACCGCACCGCATCATTTGCAGGTATAGCCAGAGACATCCTGTGAGGTGAGAGCCCAGGTGGCGCGAACAAACGGGCCGGTGCACCATGAAGGATGCCTGTTCGTTTTGCTTATAAGTTTTAGCTAATGAGTAATATTTTTCGCTTATAATAAATCAGCCAACTATTTTCAGCTATGTCTTCTCACCCAAACGAACACAGCCCGAATTCGCTGCACGTCCCGGTCGACTTCCAGGAAATATCTAGGCTCTGTGCGCGTGCCGTCGCTGAGTCGCCGTGGCCTCCTCCCCTGCGGCCCTGCCGGCTGCCCCTCATCAAGCCGCTCTCTGCCCCGCCGCAGCGTGCGTACTGCGCGCCCCTGCCCTGTCTCCCTCCTCCCATCTCCGGACTCCTGACTACTCTGCATGGCTGGCGCCAACTCACACGCATAACCTCACACACACCAGATCACACGGCTGGGCAGCCGGGCAGGCGCAGTACATACACTGCTTCCCGGCACCATCCGCGCGGCACGCCATTCCCATTCTTCGCTTCGCTTGTAAGTGAGTAAATCAGTCAACAGCACCCCTCTCCCTATAAAAACCCCCTCGCCTCCTCCGCTCACAAAGCACAAGCTCGATCATCTCGCTCCAGCTGATCCGATCGAGCACCTCGCAACCTGCTTGATCCTAGTTCTAGCTAGTGATTAGTGTAGTGTCCTGTCTCTGCTTGCGTAGCTGGTAAGGCTATAGCTGAGTGAGGAGGTCTCGAGTGACCGGTCATGGCGTCTCGTCGTGTGTCCTTGCTGCTGGGCGTACTGCTAGCCTACTCCGCCGCCTTCGCCGTGTCGGCGGCCAACTTCAACCAGGAGTTCGACATCACGTGGGGCGACGGGCGGGGGAACATCCTGGACAATGGCCAGCTCCTGACTCTCACGCTGGACAGGACCTCCGGGTCCGGGTTCCAGTCCAGGCACGAGTACCTGTTCGGCAAGATCGACATGCAGCTGAAGCTGGTGCCGGGGAACTCCGCGGGCACCGTCACCGCCTACTACCTGTCGTCGCAGGGCAGCACGCACGACGAGATCGACTTCGAGTTCCTCGGCAACGTCTCCGGCGAGCCGTACACGCTGCACACCAACGTGTTCACCCAGGGCCAGGGGCAGAGGGAGCAGCAGTTCCGCCTCTGGTTCGACCCCACCAACGACTTCCATACCTACTCCATCCTCTGGAACCCCAAACACATCATGTAAGAGTGTCTGCATTTTGATTTGATTTTGATCAGTGTCTCGAGCTGTCGATTGACATTGACCCCGATCATGCCATATTGCCATGCGTGCGTGCAGCTTCATGGTGGACGACATGCCGATCAGGGACTTCCAGAACCTGGAGAGCAAGGGGGTGGCGTTCCCCAAGAACCAGCCGATGCGGCTCTACTCCAGCCTGTGGAACGCCGACGACTGGGCCACGCAGGGCGGCCGCGTCAAGACGGACTGGTCCCACGCCCCGTTCTCCTCCTCCTACCGGGGATTCAGGGCCGACGCCTGCGTCGCCGTCGCGGGCGGCAAGACGCGCTGCTGGCGCCGCCGCCGTCGGCACCGAGGGCGCGGCGGCCGGAGCCGCCGGCGCGGCCGCCGGGGACTGGTACAACCAGGAGCTGGACCTCACGCTGCAGCAGCGGATGCGGTGGGTGCAGCGCAAGTACATGATCTACAACTACTGCACCGACCCCAAGCGCTACCCGCAGGGCCTCCCCGCCGAGTGCTCCATGCAGTAGCCGGTGTTCGCGGCTCCGTTCGTCGTCGTCGTCCGTCCAACAGGCTCCTCCAACGATGGTGCGTGGTGTGCTACTGCTACGGCGATCGATCTCGTCACCGGATCAAGCAAGACGAAGGGCATCGAACCTTGGGGATGGGTTGGGGGACCGTCCGTCCGTGTGGAAAATAAATAAGGATTTGGCGAATTGTAATGCAGTAGCTGGTGGTGGTAAAATTCTTCTGCCTGTTTTGTAACGTCCTCGCCCTTCACCACCCCGTTCGTACGTGTATGTAGTAGTCTACTGTTCGTGTTCATGTCTGTATTGTATATTCCATAAAAAAAAGTCAATACGTGTTTTTTCGCTTGTTCCATTTACTGTGATGTGATTGTGATTACTCGTGGGAATTATCCTGCGCAGATCGATAATTAAACGACTTAATTTGGTCTGTCCATCAGCGGTCCTTTTCGTGTATTGATACATGGTTAGTATCAGTGTATACCACTCTACTTTAGGGGGGGTGTCGCAGCGGTATTTGATACTGTAAAAAAGTATATTATAAAATCCGTGTATCACCACGTTGTTAAATCATAGACCAATTAGAGATAAATTTATTAAGTTTAATTAATCCATCATTAGCATATGTATTGGTGTAGCACCATATTATCAAATTATATACTAATTAAACTTAAAAAAATTCGTCTCGTAAATTAGTCACAAACTATATATTTATTTATTTATTAATATATATTTAATACTTTATATATTTGTCAAACATTTCGTGGATCGGGTTGTGCCCAGCCCGTACTGATGGGATCACCTGTCGGATACGATAGATCGACATGCAGGTAAGTAAGGCCCCGTTTAGATGCGAAAATTTTTGGCTTTTGGCTACTATAGCATTTTTGTTTGTATTTGGTAAAAATTGTTCAATTATGGACTATTTAGGCTTAAAAGATTCGTCTTGTCAATTACGGGTAAACTGTGTAATTAGTTATTCTTTTTACCTATATTTAATGCTCCATACATGTATCGCAAGATTTAATATGACGGAAAATCTTGAAAATTTTTGGATTTTGGGTGACATCTAAACAGGCCTAAATGTTGCAGTCGCCAGATATGCTGCACTACTGGAACATCAATAGCAACCTCTACCTCTCCATTAAGCACGCGACAAGTCCATCCGTGTCTCAATCTGTCACGATAGGGATCCCTGTAGTACATTGCTGCGGGTAGTTCCACGATCGAAAAGGTCAGGCTCACTACTACAATAAGTATTAGTTCGAAGAGACGGCTTGGTAAATCATATATTTATGAGACGGTTTCGAGACCGTCTCAACAAATCAATTTATAGAGATGACTGTTGTTATCATATGTCTTTACATATTTATTTATAGAGGTGGCTGTTAACACTAGTCGTCTATACAAAATCGATTTGTAGATGCGGCCGTAGTACCAGCCGTCCCTATAATACCTGTTTGCAGGGCCAGTTCAGTATAGAACCGTCCCTACAGTACATTTTTTCGCTAAAAAAAATTAAATTTACAATTCAAATTCGAATATAACACACACATATATATATATACATATATATATATAATTTAAATCTGACCACAAGTACAAGAGCATTATATAAACTACCATTACAAGTCCAGTTTACAAGAATATATACAATCCATCAATAAATAAATATAATTCATAAGTCTAATTCGTTCAACAAGTCCAAACCGTCCCACAAGAAAAGACCAATGTCAAATTCCATATACATTGTTATCAACGGCCTAGAGCTAACCTTTTAGTCTCACGAAGGTGTTGGTACTGAGAATTTCTACCTAAGTCAGAATCTCGGTCATGGTAGGTGCCTTTGACGTGTACAATCTGATCCAATATGAAGTTGCAAAGGTCGTCGATGAGCTCTAAGAGTTGGTTATCCTTGTATGGGTCTCTTTTCATTTCTTTCTTTTCTTTCAATTAAAAGAGAACAAGTTTTGATGTAGTATTTCATATCATGTGCGAAGTTTTTATACTACGGGTGAAGAGGTTCAAACTTACCCTTAAGGAGTGTCTCCTGTAGGCACCGGTGTTACTCATCATAGACCCCGTTCACTTCGCTGAAAAAACAATCCAAACACTGTTCTGGCTGATTGGCTGTGAGAGAAAAATACTATTCCGGTTGAAAAAATAAGCTGAAAAGTACGGATTATAAGACAAACGAACAGGGCCGTAGAACATATATAGTATCCACAATGTATACTCCCAGACTTCTGCTTGAGGCACTATGTGTTTGGCATATGGAAATGTTAATTAATGCTTTTGACAGCAATGTAATGGAGTACTAAAATAGGTTACACTTACCGCACATAGTATTTTTATAGCCAATCTTTTCTTTCTTACTGGATCATGCCTTCCGTGATGTTCATTGACAAAGAACCTGAATGCTCTGTTTGAATTATTTTAGCAAATACAGCTTGTTAGTATTTAAAAGTGAACGTTACAAGTATGTATATAAACATATAAGCTAATGAGTATTGTCGATATGTATACGTCTTGCGAATCGATATGAAGTCTTTGTATGTCATCGGGTCCTTATCTATTGAATCAAAGACACATGTCATGCTCCTCCCGACGTCGACGCTTATACAAATCCAAAAGTTGCTGTATGAATTTAATCATAGAACTAGATAACATCTTTTGCATCGAATAAAATATATCGAACAAAGCTTTAAGTATAGAGTAGAACTTACTCGAAGTTGTATGGTAGCCATATAGTAGTGCTGTTGGAGATTTTTAAAAGGCTGGGCAATGTACGATGAAACCTTAAGGGATTCTTGTCTTAGTTTCTTCGCATGGATGCTTTTTCTCCCGAAGGGTCTTTCCGGTAGCTAGCTTTTTGTCATCCAGTTTCCACTGTCTAGGATAATTAAAAAAAAATATGCTATAGCTTGAGGGTCTATATACCCGGCTTTCACACTTGGTATTTATTTTACAATGTGCACTTGCATTCTACAAATCACGACGTGTGTTTGTTATAACAAAATTCAAAGATTACATTCATATTATATCGGGATGACAAGGACTTACAGGCACCACATACGAATTAGATTCATTTTCATTGCTCCGAGGTGAAAGCATGTATGCATGTCATTGAAGTTAAATGTAATTTTCTCGGATGGGCTTCCAAATGTGTCGGTGGGGAAGCATGCGTGTACGAGGTCTATGCTCGTTAGGAGAACACGTAAGTACCAATTATGGAACCTTCTCATTCCAAGTGGTAGGCGTTGGATGTCCTGATTTGATAGAAAGGGCATGCCTCTTTCATATGTTTTCGGGCAATCCTTTGACCATTTGATAGCATCAATATTTGGATACTGCTTTGCTGTTTGGTGGAGTTTGCTAGTGACGGCCTCCTCAGAAGCCTGTGATTGGACTTTTTAACTTGGTTCTCGGGCTTGAACTGGTCATGGGCATACCACTTGTGCACCGACGAGACGTCTTTTATCGAAACATAAATTGACCTTAAGGTGATTGGATGCTTCTTTTGAAGTTCCCATTCAGGTACATTATCATCTTCTTGTGCATCACCTTCTTCAGGAGGCACTCGTTGTTCATGTATCGGCTGCGCTTATTGAGAAGACTATGACATCTCATCATGCACTTGCTCAGTACGAGCTGGAGAAGGTTGTGGCTTATCAGGCACATACTCGCTAGAAGGCGGGGAAGAATGTGGCATCTCAGGAATGTGGTGGTTACGAGATGGTGAAAATATCTCTCCGTCCTTAACAACTCGCTCTAAATTTAAGAGAGGGAGAGGCGGCAAAGCATCAGTTGTGTACTCTGCAAGACACTGTAATACGCCCTACTCAATTCTTTATAATCATGGTCGATGAAGACTTTTGTTTCACTGGTGCCCTTCCCAGCCTGCCTACCCTTGTGACGAGAATCGAGTTTATCAATCCCTTTCTATACTTTTAGGTACTCTTGACAGCACTCGACGACTTCTTTCAGTACTGTAATCCTCTATCATGGAGCCCTCTAGGTATGCTCGATTATGCACATATTGACTTAGAACCAACATAAACCGCTCGTAGGACCACATTTCATGCAAGTAGCACAAAACGTAGCAATGTCCAATATGTCGGACAACCCTTTTCAACACCACACACAGCCTTCTTCGATGCTTTTTTACCCTTTCAAAATTTTCTAGACCTTTTGAGCTCTTTAGTAAAATCTCTGGTCCAAGGACTCGAATCAAGTCCTTCAAACCATCTTCATCCCCGACACGTGCTCCGCTATCATTATTTGCACCACCTTCGTTGTTACCATCCCAACCACCAGCATCACCATCTTATTCATTGTCAAACTCGGGATCCATTCGTGCATCAAGCTCTGCTGAATATTGGGACAGAGATTCTAGGGTTTCGTCATCGGATTCCTCCCCATCCTCATCGTTAACAATAACCGTTTCACCATGATGAAGCAACACTGTGTAGTCCTCAACAAATTCTCGCATAATCAAATATGATCTGATGATAGTCACATCTGTCCATACCATACGGTTGTTGCAATCTTTACAGGGACAAATAATTGTATCATTATTCTATGTCAACGTCGTTGCATGCTTCTCTACGGCTTCAATAAATTTATCCACATCTTCACGAAAACATGCCTTGAACCTTAACGAACAATACATCCAAGAGTTCATGTACTCCATCTTTTAGAACAACAACAAAACAAATATTAAAGGATAACTTATTCAGATATATATAAAAATAAATCAAATTAATAATTACTTGAGAATAATTGTATATACTTCAAATATATATATGAATATAAATCAAATATAACTACATGAAGCATACAAACACACCATGGTAGAGGAAAAATAATTAATGACCTATTTACCCATAAATAATTAAAATACATATTTGTTGATTACAATAAACAATTTTAAAGACAACAATTAGCAATAATTATATTTTACCCAATATCTTTCATGCAAACCCTAGTCCAATTTCATCAAACATAAATTTAGAAAAACGAAATTAATAAAAAACCAAATCCTAGATCTAGATCTAGATCTACATGCACATGAAACATCCATAAAACTAACTAATTGTTCACTAAAATCAAGAAATATGGAGTAAATAAGGGTATGATCTTGTTCCCCTACCTAATTTACACTAGTACTCCCTCCATATCGTATTTAGGTGTCGTTCTGGAGGCCAGGCCGGTTGCGGCAAAAGAAGTCGTTCACGATAACGAGGGTGATTTTGGACGCGATTACCCCTGGCTAGGCACGTGCGCCGCCCGTTCGCATGGTCTCCTCGTCATTAATCAAGACACCTTGTAGTGTTAGAAACATCCGGTTTGCAAGGCGTGGCGAGTACTCCAAAAATGCCTACAAAACAATTGTACAAGAAATGAATGAATGAGCAAATTTGTTGTTGAAAAAGACATTGAAATATGTGTGAACAATTTGATCAAATTACCTGTTGCACGGCTGGAACAAGTGCTTCTATTGTTTTTGCATTCTTCTTATATTGAATTGCTTGTATAGCTCGAAAAAAATCCAAGTCAAGAATGTTGAAATCCGGAGAGTTTGGTGGTTGACAAATTAGGCGAATATCGAATCTTCCTAGTTTAGCGGCCTCACAAAAATCTGGATCATCCAATTTTAAATGAGAGGGTGCATTATCCTGTTGGATGAATATTGGTTTACCCACATATTCTCTTGGCCATTTCGCTCTAATGGCCGGCAACACTTGGTTGATCATGAAATCTCTAATCACGTCTCTTGTGATCGATGTAATGGGCTTCATAACCAAGTCTCCACAGACACGGCCGGTTCTCTCATTGTCTCTCATTGCCGGTTCATAACGAACAAGAGAAAAACATCCAATCATACCATCAAAAATACAATTCCCATCCCTAAGCCTTGGCCGAGCGCAAACACACAAGAACATAAGTCTAGGGATGTAGTTCTTGTTCTTACAAGTCCGATGGGGTTCATCTTCTTCAGGTAGCAAATAATATCTTTCAGATTTTTGACATAGGTAGAACCATTTCTCATCAATAAACACAAAGTCATACAACTCCTTAAACCTTGGATCATCAAGCAACTCCCTATTAATCATGTCAACACACCATTGTAATTTGCTTCATAAAAATTGGGTGTAATTTGCTTCATAAGTAGCTTAAGCACTATAGAAGAGAGAGAAAAGCAAAACTCTAATTACTCGATAACCAATCATTAAAACTTTAAAAAAACGTGGAATAATATTTTTTTTACCTTCTATGACCTCTCCACCAAAGAATTTGAGTCCAAAACCTTCTCCTTTAGTAGAGCAAGTTTTGAGAGGTGCTCAAGGCCTCCGAAGCCTTTTTTCTCGGGTAAGAGTGGGTGACCCGAAGAGAAAGAAGGGGGCTACAGCCATTTATACAGCGAACATTTATAGAGGCGGCTGGTGAGTTAGCCACACCTACAAATTGAACAGTAGGAGCGACTGATGGGTGAGTCGCCCCTATAAATCTACTCATTTGTAGAAGACGGCTGAAATCGTGGGACCCGAGCTCACCCACGGTAGAGGCGGTCGGAGGTGGAGCCGTCCTTGAATAAAAGCCCCCGTTGGTAAAAAAAATCGTTTCGGTATTAGTGCTGGATCCATCGAATCTGGATCGCTCGGTTTTCCGGAGGCCCAACCCCAGCGATCATCGGCGTTCGTCATGGTGCGGCGAACCTCGCGTCGGTGCAGGGGGGGCGCTCGGCTCCGGGCTCCGGCTGCTGCCGCGTGGCCCGTGGTCCGTGGTCCGTGGTCCGTGAACGCGAAAAGGCGATTGGGTGGATAAGCGAGGGGAGCCGAGCGGCGAGGATGGCAACGCGACACGCCCGCCTGGCCGCCTCTGCGCGTGCGCGGATGGGGGGATAGAGGCGAGGAGGACAGCACGTGACAGACAGCCCGAGCCGATGGCCGAGGCCGTACGTCCCGCGCGCGACGACGCGGCGGGGGTGCCGTGCGTGCATGCGCGGCACGCTCGCTACGGCCGAGACCGGCCCGGGCCGTACGAGCAGAGCAGGACAGGCTGGAAAGCAGCGGGTGGCGTCATGGGAGACGGGACCGACGAGGCCTGCCTCGAGACCCCACGGCCCCGTCCGGTTGCCGCTGGCTGGCTCGCTCTATCGGCGGTGCGGATCAGCCCAGATGCTTGCATTGCATGTCGGTCGGCCGGGGGCGCTTCCGTGGTCTGGTCTCGGGAGACTTCTCGTCCAGTCCTCCAGAGACGGCGCGTTCGTAGATTCAATCGCAGATGGTGGTAGTACTAGTACCAGGCCAACTAGTAATCGTGCAATTAACGTGACCAGCGGCCACGACGCGAGCCCAGCATGAAAGCCATTGGCAAATCTGGCCGAGTGGCCCGTGTGTCAATGACCCAATCAGTGCTAGTGGCTACCTGTTGTACTGCAAATTGTGAAATTAGTGCCGCGCTGCCGGCGACCGAGAGGATCACCCAGAACACAGGCAGGCAGGCAGCTGCGTCTCTCGTCTCGTCTCGTGTTTAAGGCGCGCGGCGGAGCGCGCCCCGTTCGCCCGGCAGCGGTCTGGAGTCGGAGGCCCCCAGCGCGGCAGGGGAGCACGCAGTCATGCGTGTGGGTGAATGAGCTCTCAGCTAGTCAGCTCTGCTAGCTGCTGCTGCTACGAGTACATGCTGGATGAATACGCCTCGCCGGCGCCAGCTAGCTGCTGGATCACCCGTCGTCGTCCCCCGCCCCGCCCTGGGCCCGGCCGACTCTATTCGTTTCTCTTGTAATCTATCTTTTTTTTTTACTTGAATAATATTTTTCTCACAACAAATCATGTGCAATAGTGTTTTGATTTTTTTTTTCAGCGAAACGAATAGAGCGATGCGCGACGCGTGACCATGCGTGACACCATGTCCTCCTCTCGCCATCCATCCGATCCATCCGTCGATATGGCTCCCATACGCCGCTCATCCTGTCCGTGCCGCTGCATGCCTGACCCAGCGACCGAGCTGGCACGCGATCATTGCTGGCCCCGTTCGTTTATGGCCGGGCCCCACGTCCCCGTCGTACTCGTACTCGTACGGAACGCTACCAGTGTGTGTGCCGCGCTAGCTGCTGCTGCCTACTACGGAGTCTCTGTTACGTACGGAGTACTGCATTTTTTTTTCGGCCTTGTTTAGCCGTGTCGTCCGAGGGTTTCAACTCTGTACGGGTGAAAACGAAAACGATAATCTTCGATTTTCGGAAATCGTTTTCGAGTTTTTTCCCTATTTTTAGGCCTAAACGGAAATGGTAGCGGTAATCGGAAAAATGAAAACGATAATGGTAAAAATATTCGAAAACGATTTTGTCCTCTTCCGATTGTTTTCGAAGATTCCTGTATTTAACCAATAATTTACCATCGGTAATTACCGATACAACATACTCTAGGTCCAATTGGCCCACATCTAAGCATGCCCGTCCACCTGCACATGCAAGCATATAAGGTAATTTTTTTTTGGAAATGAACTATATGAAAAATATTTCATGCGTATAGGAACAAGAAGGCAATCAGCCAACAATCACATACTGCACCCGTAACTCTAGCCAGTCACCACGTACACGAACAGACTCTGGGGTGACGAGCGCCCTCACCACTGTTTAAGACCTAAGATTATGTGAACTGTGTGGTTTTAGCTTGTGTGGCCTTGTCAATTGTGGTTTATTTATTATTATCACGTGAGATAGGTTGAGTTATATGGATCTTCTCATGCTCTACGGTTTGTCGTCTCATGGGTTCCGATCGTTATCGATGTATTTTCCGATCAACTACTATTGTTTTCGAAATTACCAAAATATCGGCGCCATATTCGTTTCCAACGATATCGTATCGATTCGTTTTCATCCCTACAACTTTTCATCAGACGAGGAGGGCTCTCGGGACTCTCAGCTTGGGTTTTCCGGTGTTGGCTACGTAGAGGACAGCCACACATACGGATAGACGATAGACGCGCGCGTCCCGTGCGTTGGCCCGTAGGATTCATGAATGATCCGATCCGATACGATCCACGGGTCACTTGGAGGAGGTTGTTTTTGCTCTCGGAGTGTAGCAGTGCCCCTCGGATGAATGGATCGGGAGATGTATTGCATGCGGTACTAGCTCATGCTCATCTCACACCGCGCGCTTCAAGCTCCTCAACCACCCGTGCCACGTGGATATAACTTTCAAACATCGCACACGCAGGATCTTTCTTCCATCGTTCGGTTCACTGGTCCGAGAGGCAGGATCTAGCAGCCTAGCACTCACTCTGGCTGTGGAACGCAGAAATCTCTAGCGAGCAGAGCTGGTGTGGTGAACAAAGTAGAAACTACTCAAAACAGGGCACGGAGGAACCATACTTTCGTGTGTGAAGTCCACGACGAAAATGGTGGCTAGCTTAGGGTTTCCTGCGTGCTGGATCACGCCATTCACATTCACATTTACTGATTTACATTCACATGATGGTGAAGTTCTGTTTACCCCGGAGATGCAGTTCTACGGACACGCCGATGTGGTAGCTGGTTCCAACCGCCTCTACGGTTCGTACCGAAGGTATGCTTTTTTTTTGTGAGTGCCACCATGTCCCACCTCTACGGTTCCAACTCGAGCAGGAACGCACGGAGCTCGATCAGGGGATCGAGCACCACGGAGACGAACGCGCGCGCGACATGGCCCGCGACGTGAACCGAAGGATCATCGTGGACGATGAAGCCCTCCCACACTTCGCCCAGGGAGCCAGAACATCGCTGCTACGATGGCCTTGCTCCTTGGGCATTCGGGGCCCAGGACACTCGAGGATCGTTGGGTCCACCGCGAGATTCACACGCTGCTCGAGCGTGCGGCGGCGCAGCAGGCTGAGAGCTCGCTGTCTCGGCGATGCGAGCTCCACTTCAGCCAGCGCACGCCCTCGGAGCGACCCGACAAGGACGCATCGGTCCACCAGGTGCCGTAAGGCGGCAGGCTGCGCACCACGGCTTCGGTGCATGAGCGTCTCGGCCGCAACCGTAACGCGCGCGACACCATCGACGCTCGCAGGCGTACCCATGGTGATGCGGGGGAGGGAGCTAGCTGCGGCTACCACCCTCGTCGTGGTGGACGCTACGACTGCGGCAAGGGCCAAAGCCCGTGCCCCGACCTGCCGAGGCCTCAGGCCTTCGGACGACACATCCTCAATGCCGCCTTCCCGCTAAGGTACCGACCACCAACCAACATCCCGAAATACTCTAGGAAACGAACCCCAGACTATGGCTCAAGGATTATCGGTTTGCCTGCTAAGCCGGTGGAGCGGATAATGATGATTTTATTATCCGCAACCTTCCATTGTTCCTGGCCGATTCGGCGCTTACAGGTTGAAACACCTTCCGCCAACATAATTCAAAGTTGGGAGGACCTGAAAGAGATCTTAGTGGAGAACTTTAAGGGCACATACAAGGGCCCCGGGAAGCCATGTAATCTCAAAAACTACCGATAGAAGGCTGGGGAAACCCTTCGTGGGTATTTCTGTGGCAGAACCGCCTAATCTAATACCTTTCAGGAGTACTTGTCTTTCATTAGACAATAAGTGCTCAAGGGAGGACACCAAATTACGCAGTTCCGTCGAGCACACCCTAAGGGAGAACCCGAAAATCTACATTTTTTCATCAGGATCACAAATGAGAGAATAAAGCTTACATCATTATTCTATTTCTTACATCACTTTTAATGCAACATCAGAGTATAACATTTGCTGTTGATAATAGCAGAATATGATCATGTTATCAGAGTTATGAACCATTTAATTTAACAGCGGAATATAAACATGTGATCAGAATTACAGCGGAAATAAATATCTATTCATGACATGATAAAGCATTGGAATATAAGCTATGACAACAGATTATAGAACTTCTATTTATAAAACATTTAGTAAGAGTTATAAATAAAAACTATGATCGCAGCGCAAAGAAATCATCTCTGAGCCCACCAGGAGGAATCCACACAAAAGAGTCAGCTCTAGCATCCGCCAGTCACCTGCAACAGGGGAAAATAAAGCCCTAAGTACACAATTGTACTCAGCAAGACTTACCCGATAAAAGAAAAGAAAAGACTCCAAGGATATGCAATCCTATCTGGTTTGTGGGTTTATTGCATTTGCGGGATCATTACTAAACGTACGTCCTTATATTAAATTTTATTAGCAGTCAATGTTAGTTCATTAACCAACCATTCTATGTAAGCACATATGCTACTTTCCAGCATGTGGTAAGCAATCAGAATCATTTTACCATTTTTTATCTTCCAGTTTTTACTACAGTGCTAGAGTGTAGACAAGTCGTACCGGATCGTCCGGCGATTCACGAATCAATGTGCCCAGCTGGGTACCCTAAGACACACGCCCCGCTTGTACCCCAGGAACAAGCAAAACCAACCCGCCACTCTCCTGTCACACGGGGTTTAGGTCTCCGTCCAAACTTAGACTCCAAGCCCCTGCTCCTGAGTCCCAGACTCAGAGCGGTGCTTAGATCTCCACCCAAAAATCACCCTAAAAGTCGGTCCGGAAAGAGCCAAAATCCATGACAAGAGAGCAACAAGTCTTCTCTGCGCCCATACACAAGTATGTGTTCAGGATAATAAGTCTGTGACCTGCCTAGAATCCAATGCAACGGCCGGTCCTTAACCGACACAAACAGGAAAAACAGTGTAACCAAGTTATACCCCGTTGGCAGCAGAACACAACCTCTTATACCCACCAATACCCAAACCATATCCCTGTCCGGTCTCCATTTATCATTCATATATATATATTCCAAGTGATAATAATATAGTAACAACAATAATGTATTTCCTATCTCTCGCGAGTGACAGGCAATCATTTGACTTCTACCGGAGTCCTATAGCATAGCAATCTACACGATCATGTTATACTAGTAAGACTCATAGGATCAAGATATATATATGCAAGTGGGTTTCATTCAACTCCTTAAAACTTAATGCATAAATATAATTTAAAGTGCGGAAAAGTAGGGGTTATGCACCGAGGCTTTCCTAGGTAACATATAACCAAAAGTTAGCATTCCATCTTGGTGACACGATCTCCAAAAGTACCATCTCACCAGCAACTCCCGATGACTCCGCGATCCATCATCATCTCTATTTTGATATGCAATGCGATGCAGAGATGATACAACAGTTAATTAACAAGGCAATAACAACTCTGAACACAGAGTACATACTACGAACTAACAAGCTAGCTCTAATGACTAACGTACTAATTTACGTATCAACATCATCGAGAAAAATGTCATTTCCAAACAAGCGTTTTAGTTATACAATTCCAAGGTGTTTGTTTATTTTATTTATTTGATTTACTATATATTCAAACTATGCCTCATTTGCTATCTTAGCAACTTAATTATTATGCAGCTACAAAAATTACAGTGGACAACTAACCATATGATGAACCAACCACAAAATTTTCATAGCATTTGGACTAAATGAACTAATTTAATTAATTACAACAAACACTAGATTAATTTTTTAAGGCAAATTATCTTGTACTAAGCATATGATTTTATGTGTTCAATGTGTATAGACTTTTATTCCGAGTTCAACCAAACTGGATTTACCATTTTATGATTTTTATTTGATTTATTACGGATTTACAAACTTCAACCGTTTTAAACAAAATAATAAATTAGCAGAAAAAGGAAAACGAACCACGGGCCTCATTAGGCCTAGCCGGTCAAGGCAGGCCAGCCCAACGTCGAAGCCCAGGCCACGGGCGACACAAGGCCGGCCTAGGCGGTGTGCCCGGCCGGCCGCCCAGCGGAGGCCGGCGGCCCACCAGGCGCGCACGCGGCAGCGGCCCACATGGCCAAGGCCAGAGAGGGCGCGCAACTATGAAAAAAGGACCCTACACTTTTCCCTTATTTAACTCGAGGTAAACAACACTATGCGATACTATTCATATGAGTCTCGTGTTTTATAGAAAGGATCCTGTAACTATCTGCCTTCTCATCTACTTGGTCCACGAAATCTCCCAGAGCAGGGCGCAGCTCTTGGCGCGCCGGCCGGTCGTCTCGCCTAGCCGGGGAGGACTCAACGGCGGTGGAGGGGTCACCGGAAGGTGCGCGGGTCCTGCTCAGGGACCACGCGGTCCCGGGAGAGGCAACAGGAAGGTCAGAGACGAGCTAGGGTTCCATGACCACGGTGATGGCGGCTCACCGGCATTGGCGCACGCGCTCCAATGAGGCAATCATGGTACAGATTGATCCGAGGGGTGGGGAAGCAATAGGGTCTCACCTAGTGTTGGTGCAGAAAGTGACCAACACGTAAATATTTAAAGTTTTGTTGTACGTTGTGATCGGAGGTGGCCTAACACTCAATGACACAGGGTTTATACTGGTTCAGTCAACGTGCCCTACATCCAGTTTGAATCAGTCGGTGACTTTATTCCTGAGCCTAGGTGCTCAAAGTTTGCTGTGGGATTACAAATGAAAGGGAGAAAGATGGGGTGTACAAGAGGTCCGGTCTGACTCTGGTATGAAGGGACGAGAGTGACGGGAGCCCCGCTATGTGCTAAGTGTTCGAGCGTGTGCTCTATATAACTTTAGAGTGTCTAAAGTTACAGAGGGTGAATCAATGTAAGTGAACTGAGGGGTCTCTTTCTTGGGGGAGAGCGCATCCCCTTTTATAGATAAAGGGGATGGCCTTACAAGCGAGATGGAGATAGTGTACGTATGCTGAGTCTTGTTGCCCACGCCGCTGGGTACAAGATGTTAGTAGACGCCCATAATATTGTTAATGTCAGATGCATATGGGAGGTCGCGTCGTTTTCTTCTGGTATGGCAGACGTCGATGCCTGCCATACTGTTGATGCCTAGAGGCATGCAAGGGGTCTTACCGTGCTCGTCTAGTATGGCAGTTGTTGCGGGCACCCACAATATTGTAGGGCAAATGTCGGCACCCACAACACTGTTCTGACATGCCTGGAGGGTTGTAGGGCACTCTTCTGACATGTCCTATCGGTACTGTCCTGTAGGTGTACAGGGTATGGTTCTGGGTCTTGCGGTTGACTTGAGTGCCCAACCTTACTTGCTCCGTGCGTTTCCTGGTCCTCACCGAGCGGGCGTCCCCGGTCGGTTGGTCCCAGTTGGCTCCAACGGCGCCGGTCGGAGAAGAGCTATAAGCAGGGGTTCGGTGCGTCCTCGGTTGGGGGACACAGTTTGGAGTTTGGAAGCGGTGTTTGGTTAGTCCTTCCGGTCGGAGAGGCGGGCCGGAGTCCGAAGCGAGCGTTGTTCCTCTTTGGCCAGGCCTTCCAGTCAGAGAGGCGGGCTAGAGTCGAAAGCGAGCGTTGTTCCTCTTTTGCGGGGCCTTCTGGTCGGAGATTGGATCGCCCTTCTGGTCTATTATTTTTAGGTGTCTGGGCCGGCCCATGAGTTGCGCGTCGTTCGCAACGTCGTCTGCTGGCCCGAGCCTTTGTTGGGAAGCCGATCCTTGAGGGACACTAGGTTTATGAACCTGACACCAAGGTACTGCTTGAGGCATTGGTTCGGTCGGATACGCTGCGAGGAGAGCTGCCCATGTGCGCTGGCGTGGTGGTGGTGGCAAACCGAAGCAGCGCCATTGTTCCCGCCGGTACGAAGCTCTGTCGGAGAATCTGTTGCAGCAGAAGTGGCAAGGTAACAAGGTACGTTCCGCAGGCTCTTTGTTCCTCCCATAGCCCTACCAGATCTTCACGGTTGGATCGATCTCGTGGATCATCAACACCGACGGAGTTAGAGAGCTCATTGAGCTAGTGCAGATCAATGCTGCGCCAATCACCCCAACACCTATGATTGCAGATCTGATCTCGGAACCGCTTACGAGGTCGCCTTCATCGACAACTCACCGCCCGCTTCCTCGCTACCAGAGGAGGCAAATCAACAACGATGATCTGATCGCATCCATCGATCAGGTTGGTCAGAAGCTCGCCGATTGCCTCTCCATCGTAGAATCGGCTCTGGACACTCTGGTTCAGCGTCGACCACCCTTCGTTCTAGACGCGTCGAAGGCTGCTCGGGAAACTCTAGGGGTTGCGGCTCTATCATTTGGGCTCACCAACGTCGCCGCCACCTACCAAGATGCCCTAAGGGGCAAGTTCGCCAACCAGGTTGGAGATGTCCAACCTCCCGCCGACCAGATCACCGACTAGCCTCCGCCGACCGTCAACGTGCTGCACATCAACCGATGCCCCAGAGCATCCCTCCAAACCATCCTAGAGGAGAATCTAGACTCCAAGTCCTAGGGCTCTACGAAGACCGTCGCTGAGACCACCACCGAGCAACTTCCTCTCACTCCTTTTTGTGGGGGCGCAATCTTCAACGTCAGCGTCGACAGCCCCCCGTGGGAAGGGGAAACCAAGGAGGTCTGCGCCGCCCGTGTTAACAGGAACATCAACTGTGCTCAGCGCTGAGCAAACAAGGCTGCCCTTGCGATGGCCGAAGCTCAGCTTGACTCACAAGGAAGGCCACGCCAACTCCACCGCAACCTCAACGACGAATTTGTCTGTGTTGATGGCCACGACGTCTACAAGACCCCAAGCGCCAACCTGGCCATAGCCACCAACGAGCTCGCCAGGCTCCCGCAGACTCCAGAGGTCGCCACGTCTAGTCCTTAACGAACTCCAATATGTGATCGCCATAAACACTCCGCCGCGTTTCTCCATATCTTCGAAATATTTCTTCGACACCGAGCAACACACGCTCTATTCTGTGCTCTATGGAGAAGACCTAGTCTCCGATATCTCCCTACACATGCTACGGGCTCCGCGCTCTACGTTATGGGTGGTCGGCTATGGTTCCTTGGTCATGCCTGTTCCTCCTACACGTGCACGGGCTTCGCGGTCGATGTTATGGACTATGGGCTAGCCAAGGCCGAGAGCTCAGTAAAAGAACAAACTGCTCGGACGCCACTTATACTACGTATATCTCTAAGTTATTTTGCCAGCCGCTGAGCAGCACATGTTCCGCTCTGTTCTCTATGGAGAAGACCCAGTCTTCGATCTCTCCCTACACGTGCAACGGGCTCCGCGCTCTGCGTTATGGGTGATCGGCTGTGGTTCCTTGGTCACGCCTATTCCTCCTACACGTGTACGGGCTCCGTGCTCGACGTTATGGACTATGGGCTAGCTAAGGCCAAAGATTTTAGTAACGAACTAACTGCTCGAATGCTACTTATACTATGAATAATTGCGTTAGGGTTAATACTACAACGATTTCTTCACCGCAATACTAGCAAACTGCATAAACATGCACATGTCAACATTTATATATATACATAAATGTCTATCTACGGCCTTATACATTTCAACTACCCTATTCAGTTGTTACAGCATGTTTTCCGAGCAGATCATCGGGCTTCGCCATCGTCGTCCATCTTGCCGAACAGGTCGATGTCACCGGCCAGCTTCTTCGCCGCGTCTTCCACCTCGTCTTCCAGCTGCTGGTGCTCCGTCGTGTCCGTCCCTCCGTCGAATCCGGCTCCTATCGCCTGAAGGTCAATGGCTGGGTAGTGGGACCGGACCACCGCAAGGGCGTGAGTAACGGTGGTAACAATGGTGTCGCAGTTGAAGCTCTTGAAGTTCTCCCGCGCCGCCTTGCACCTCTCGATGATGGTGTCCAGATGCACCGCAAGGGCGTGAGTAACGGTGGTAATAATGCGCCTTGCACCTCCTGGTCGATGCTGTCGACCACCGGCTTGATTCCAGCAACCACGGCGTCGAGTTTGTTCCATTGGGTTCTGGCCTCCTGATCCAGCACATCAAACTACGCCTTGACCCTTTGACGGTAGTCTGCAGGCATTACACACATCCATCAAGCAAGAAACTTACTCCAACAGAAACTCCGACCATAGAGTACTCACCCTTTAGCTCCTCGGCTAGTTTCTCCGCTCGCCCTGACTCCTTTGCCTTCTCCTCTCAGAGTTGCTCGACGGTTTGGCGTAGCTGGTCGAGCTTCGCATCTTGCTCTACAAGCACAACGGTCGTTAGCAACATTAATACTTCAGCAACGTCAAGCAATTTTGGTGATCTGCCATACTTTTCTTCTGCTCAGAGACTTTCCGCAGCTGCTCGGACTTGGTCTTCAGCTGCTCGGAGACAGTGGCCAGCTGCTCGGACGCAGTCGCCAGCTGCTTAGATAGGACGCCCTTCTGGTATTCCAGGTCCCGTGCGTTGGTCTCGGCAAGGTCTCATTCGCGCTGGGCTCTCTGGATGTTCGTCTCCATAAGGTTCATCGCCTCCTTGAGCTTCTCATTCTCTTCGGCGAGGGGCTCCATCCTCTTGATCAGCTGGCGGCGCTGCTTGGTAGTCCAAGTTATCCCCAGTAAATGCACAATGACTATGACGAACTTCGATCTCCAACGTCAAAGATGAGCACTCCAGACACAGTACTGACCTTGATCTGCTTCATCACTCTAGAAAGGGCGGACTCTAGCCTCCTGAGCTCCCTGGTGGTGTCCTCCTCCTCAACGACCACCACTTCATCGCCCGCTTGTGGAGGATTCGGACAGCTTGAGGTCGTGATTCCTCACGCTCGATTTCTTCCACCTCCTCCTCTTCCTCCGTAGATGGAGGCTCCACTAGGGGGCTCCATGGCCGGACAGCATGTCCGACCATGCCCTTCGACGCTTCAGGGCACGCAGTCTGTTCCTCCGACACTGTAGGTTTCTCCGCTTCGGACTCCGACGCGGCGTCGACGACTCCAGCCTCTGCTCCCGAGGTCCCGGCGATTTCTGCCACCGCCTTGGGCATCGCTTTCAACCCGTCCGCTGTTGGCGCCAACTGTGTGCCGTCGCCAAGTACGTCAGTAGTGGTGGTTGACTCCTCTGCAGGCCGCCGAGCACCCGAGGACTCTGGGACGGGGTCTGCCGACGTTGCCTCCGCCCCGAGATCTGCCCTCGGCTGTTCGTCAGTCTAGATGGGCGTGGTCCAATCCTTCATATGCTTTGCACTACATCAGACCATCTTGTCAGTCACCAAAAAGAGATAAGGATACGACAACAAAATAACTCCAAGTCAAGGATACTTACGTGTCGGCTTGCCGGTATACTTTTTTGAACCGGCGTTGCCTACCCGAGCCCCCATCCGTGGCCTTGGGATCGATTCCTGCGCCTTGGGGAGGAGGTCTCACGGTCTCCGCCGCCGGCCTCTCCTCCGCCCGCCGCTCCGGGACTCCCCTCACCTGCAGCTCAGGGACTCCCTCTGCCTATCGCTCTAGAACTTCCCTCGCCTGCTGCTCGAGGACTCCCTTCGCCCACTGTTCGGGGACTTCCTCCCCTCTCTTCGATCGTGCCTCCGCACGCGTGTTGTGCGTAGGCGCTTCAGTGCTCGGTGGAGGAGCCACTGGAGCCTCATCGTCATCCGACCACTCGGACATCGCTGCACTCTGCGTCCAAGTGGTCCGGTCACCGCCAAGCGAGATGCCGCCCGGCTTGAGGGGAGCGGCACCCGCCGTCTTTCTCTTCTTTTAGGTCGGCTCGTCTGCCGCTGCCCCCTTCCCCTGAACTTTCTCCGACACCGGGGATGGACTCTCCGTCCAACCAGCGTCCGCACCTCCGGACTCCGACAAGATGTTGATAGCTCCCTCCTCGGGCTACGTTGGTGGCCGGGCATCTACTGCCTGCGGCCAATTACTGCTCGGCACACCCGAGAAGTACAACGCTCTTTCCTCCAAATGGATCTTTGCATAAGTGAACCAGTCCACTGCACGACAACAACAAAGGATAAAAAGCATCAGGAACACACAATTGAGATAATTACCTAAGGAGGCAGATTCTTGAAGTGAGAGGGTCTCGTCTACCCTGGCAAGTTGAACGAGGCAACTGAAGCGAATAGCTCTGTGGCCCGCTCTTGCACAATGTCCCTCGACATCATTTCTGTCCTCTCCCGGGTGCCGTCAGTCTCCCCCTTGAACTCAAAGGCTGCGTGGGCCCTCTCCTTATAGGGCTAGATGCGGCGCACTATGAAGCTCGCCGCCACCAGTCCATCGTTGGTCTTCACTCCCTTTATTAGGTCAAGGAGCTCCCTCACCTACTCTATATCAGCACTGCTTGGCGTGAGAGGGTCTCCAAGATGTGGTCGGCGTCGCAGCGGATGGCGGGGTGGCTCTACTTCATGTAGAACCACCTGACGTTCCACCCCTTCAGCGACATGTTCAGTGGCACAGTAAGGTACTCGTCCGCCATTCCATCGCACAACTAAAGATACACGCCACCGACCACCTTGGAACCACCGCCGCCCTTCTTTTTCAGCCAGAACAGGTGATGGAAGAGGTTGAAGTGGGGAAGAATTCCAAGATATGCCTCATAGAAATGGATGAAGATAGATATGTGCAATATGGTGTTTGGGTGGAGGTTGCACAAACTGACTCTCTAGAACTCCAACAAATCCCTCAAGAACGGATGAGCAGGAAATCCCAACCCACGCCAGAAATAATCCTCAAATATTACAGCTTCATCGGTATGAGGCATTGGGAAGGGCTCACCGCTGGCTGGCCGCCATCCAGCGGTGACGTGGTCAGGAAGAACGCCCGCCTCCACCAATTTGTTGAGCTCTGCCTCCCCCGTGCGCGACAGCACCCACTCTTCATCATGGCTAGCTCCGACGCTCGTCTTCTTTGGGCTCACCTTCTTTGGGTTCACAGCTCCCCTCTTCGGCGCCATCTCTCAGATCCGGATTGGGGCTGGCGGCGGAAGCACGAGTGGCTATGAATCTGGAAGCGCGAGGGTTGAGGAGGAAGATGAAATGGCAAAGTGGCAAATGTGGGAGCGTGGGGTACAGCGGCGCAGTTATAAAGCACTTCTCCCACCCTTTCGCATTCGAGGGTTTTTGGGAAACCGCTCCCACGATTAGCGCAACCTGGGCTTTTACGCAACCACGGCCCGTATCGCCCATTTATCTCCGCAATTTGTTACGGCTCACCAAATATTCGCCGACTTCTCCGCCAATCGTAATGACTCAGTAATTACTACTGTACAGCCATTACTCTGGTATTTTCTCCGCGATTTGTTTTCTCCAAGATTTCCTCTTGTGGCTCGGGGACTGTATCAGCATTACGTCTCGGTTCCTCACCGCATTAGGGATTTTCTTCTATTGACCACCGTTTCTGACCCTAGCACCACGTGACCACGTCACCTACTATCAGGCTCGGGGACTAAGTGGGCACACTTCACCTTGTGGTGAATGTGTTTTTTCTCATTTCGGGGCTACGCCCGAGGATTGGCTGCCTGCTCAGCTGGTCTTCTACTATTCTTCTACTTTGGACCCTGGCACCACATGACTACGTCATCTACTGTCAGGCTTGGGGACTAAGTGGGCACACTTCACCTTGCGGTGAATGTGTTTGCTTTATTCTGGAAGACTCCGCGCCTCTTAAAGCTGAAGAAGACTATCTCCCTTTTCCGTGGTCGAACTCTAAGTGGGCACATTTGGTCCGTTGTGAAGAAATTTTTGATTCTGAACTTGAGCTCCTTACACCCTTATGGCAAGTCATACTTGGGTTGCACTGCTCGGCGACAGTTCACACTGCTCGACGACGGTTCACGCTGCTCGGCGATGGTTCATGCTGCTCGACGACGGTTCGCGCTGCTCGGCGGCGGTTTACGCTGCTCGGCATCTCAACACGGTGGTCGGACCATGAGTTTGTCTGCTCAGCTTTGCTTGTACCTGCTTGGACAAGCTCAAGAATGCGTTGCACAACGGGTACAAGGCGCTCGGGAACTAGCTGTGGGGGGTATGACCCCAGATACCCACGGTAGACCACATGGGTTGTGCCCCCAGGGGCGGCCTAGCCCACAAGACGAAGCCTTGCGGGGCACGACGCTGCTCGGTGTCTCCCGCAAGACACCGGAAAGATATCCTGAAGATACTACGAGATCTGTTTGGATACGTATGATCCCATGATTCCTGTAATCTGTTATTACTTTCTAGTTATCTCTCAGATCTAACTGACTTGTAACCCTGCCCCCCGGACTATATAAGGCGGGCAGGGACCCCCTCCAAACACACGTCATATCATACGATAGCCAATATAATCCAACAGACCACACGAGTAGGGTATTACGTCATACTGACGGCCTAAACCTGTATAACTCGTGTGTCTCTATTGCCTTCTTGTTCTCGATTACACGCATCTCTGCCGATCAATCTACCTTCGTGGGATACCCCTCGGAAGACCGCCGATGATATTCTGTCGACATTCCGAGACGAGGTAAAAACAAGGAGGAGATGGACAAGGAGCGCATGCCCATGGAGGAGCTAAGCTTCGGCGCCGATGGCAACCATGACGATGACGAGGCCACGCATGGCTGCACCAGTGGATGTATATCGTCGAGGCATCGTCCGAAGGCTAGCTAAGGACCTAGCGCTGTTGTGGGTGCGAGCAATTGGAGGGGGATGAGTTGAGCGTGGCCAATTCGGAGAAGGAAGGGAGAGCACGAGGGCGGCTATGGTGGACGGGTGCTCTGCTTGACTGCGGCTTTTATAGCCGGTCGGGGCTAGCTGGCGGGGAAAGGCATGCCTGGGAAGGTGCTTCCTGGGGCAATGGCGAGGGTACGCGACAGCTACACAACGGCTGGAGCTCGCGTGGCAGCCGGCAGTGAAGCGGTGCGGAGCTCGGCGCGTGGTGAGCGCGAGCCTGGGGCGCACGACGTGGTCAGGGCGGGGGGAGCAGGCCAAGGCGACGCGGGCACACGAGAGAGATGGATAGAGGTGGTGGCTTGGGTAGAGAACAGGGAGAAGCATCTCCGGGTGGAGCTCTGCTCCGCTCTCATGGCGGACGCGGCCACGGCGAGCAGCAGCCAGAGAGCAGGGAGCGCCGATGTTGTCCCAAAAGCACATCCAGGCGTGGGCGCACACGGCGGCAGCGTGGGGCCGTGGGGGCAGGGTGACATAGGCAGCGACAAGTAGAGGCAGACAGAGGCAAAGACCGAGAGAGTGAGAGAGAGCAAAGGCGAGGATAGCAGCTCGGTAGGTGGGATGAATGGCTGAGAGCGAGTGGGGCGAGGTAGTTGAGTCGAGCGGCTGAGATCGCTCGCTACAGTTGCCGATCCACGAACAGAGCGCCAACGACATGTTCTCAACGCGTTCTAGCCAAGTTCGGTCAATTTTTGCGTGAGCATCATAACTCTAACGTAACCACGACCTGCATCACGTGCTAGTATACACCTAACTGCAACTGATCTTGTGAAAACATAGATGTAGTGCTTAACCATTTTACGGCATAGCACACACTTTATACCAAACAATAGAACCAAAACATCAAGGTGTTATTTAACTACTTTGCATTTTATAATTCGCCAAAAAAAGTACTTTCAACACAACTTCAAATGTTTTACCGATTCAACGAAAAGGGCTAATTTTAATTTCCAATTCGATTTTTGAGCTATCAGAAATACCATGGAACAACATATATTCCCCAAATCAACAATTGCATTTTCATCTACTAAACTTGCACTTCATATTTCATTTAAGTACCAATTACAAGTTATATTTTATTCTTGTTTATAAAAATTATTTTTTGTGCCAAACGATTGAATCTACCAGTCTATTTCCTCGTCGGGATTTTCATCAGCACCTTAATGCAAGTTTTAACTCTAACACCTGAGAACCCTACCTTGATAAATTCTCTTAGGCCTTAATCGAGGTGCTAAGCGAGCTCGTAACACCAGAGGTGTAACAACCAACCCCCCTTAAAAAGAATCTCGTCCTGAGATTCGGAGCAAGAATCAGAAAAGGGGAAAACACGATTACATTTCATAGATCAGAGATTACACGAAAGATTACACGACTTCGAATACTAAACCACACGGGGATTAGAGATACAAAGTTAAGAGCAACCTAATACAACCAAGGATTAATTCAGAAGTCGGGATAGCCGAGGGCAATAGAGGAACAACAAGATAATGATTATCCAAAACATGGCGTATGTCCAACAGATCTAGAAATAGGAGACTGAGAACTCAAACATCGTGAACCCTAGGTCCAACAAACCAAAGGGAACTTGAACTTCTTCGAAAACCAGATCCTTTCTTCTTCTCAGATTACACAATCACCGCAGACTGATGAGCCTAATTCTACAATGATGACTAGATCACGTAGCTCTGCTTCGGATTCGAGGGAATGGGAATGGAGAAGAAGAGCAAGGACCAAGGGCATCTTATAGTGGCGAATGGAGGTGGGGCGCAACACACCGAAAGTAGAGGCGGCGTGAATGAGGTACACTGTCGGTTCACGTTGTGGGGATAAAGTCGGCCATGGTGCGCTTCCAATGCGAGCGACAGAGGGGGAAATAAAGAAGAGGAGAGAGGGTTCGCTCAATAAGAGAGGTGTGCGGGCGACGAGGTCCCCAAAAGAAGAAAAAAGGGAGGGGAGGGGTCCGGTACGGAGCAGAGAGCGTGGGGGTCGACAGCCGACTGGATGCTAGGAAAAGGAGCAGCGCACAGTGCACGAGGACGGCGAGTGCCGCACGATGTCGCGGCCACGAGCGAACGGGGTGCTAATGGACCCGACACAGACGGCGTCCGCAGGGTACGCAGCGAAATAACCCGGCATGTGTAGCGCGGTCAAGCTAGACACAGGGCTTGGGACATGACGTTCACTTAGGCTTTTCCAACCACTCCCGACTACCCACGGCTAACTTTCCTTACTACTCTTATTTTCCTTCCCTTCCTTGACCACATCCGTCTTTCATGTAGACTAAGAACATGTCATACGTTCTTTCTCCAAAATCTCATTCTCTTGCTTATTTCGAGAGAATACTATTTCATCAACCCATTGTAGATTTCTCGTTTAAACACCCGAATATTTTCAAGGAGAATATTTTGTAGCAAAAGCGGTATAGTGGTGTAACTCAGTAAAGGTACATGGTCAACAACCTCGATACCAGCGCGTGCCGAGCAGCGTCACCATGTGGCAGCTGTTCCACAGGTAGCACTCGGTTTCGTCGCGTCACCATAAGCTATTAATCAGACAACTACTACCAACTTATACACAATGAAGACGGTGGATCATAGACCATAGAATAAGAAGAGTATTGCAAGAAAAGATTCAGGCAACGAGGGTTTCCTTTCGCAACAAGGGACAAATAATTCAAATCCAACGACAGATTTGATTTACAGATATTCAAGTCTTCTGCTGGGACATCCACAATTAGTCGATACAGTGTCCTATGTTTTCCAATCACGGTTGGTTTGCTGGTATCTGAGTGGTAGCTTCTCTTGTAACCCACTTAACATCGTCTTTGAAAAAACTCTAAACACGTCTCACGAAACTTAAGGGAAGATAGACGCAATAAACACAGCGAAATAAATAAAATGCACGTACCAACGGTCTTATACGGGTACAACATACATACATTCAGTCTCCCATTCACGACACATCATTCACCTTCCCTACTAGCAGACGATCTCAACAACTACGGACGAAAAACAACGGCAAGAGCACAATACTGGAGATCAGCGATGAAAAGCACTACTAACTATGGGTATATCATCTAAGGCAACTAATCTACTCTGGACCACGTATCTTCATTTCCAGGCTCGACAGATTCTTCTACCGCCCTGGCTATGGATCTATCGCCTCTCTTGGCAAATCTGGCCGAGTGGCCCGTGTGTCAATGACCCAATCAGTGCTAGTGGCTACCTGTTGTACTGCAAATTGTGAAATTAGTGCCGCGCTGCCGGCGACCGAGAGGATCACCCAGAACACAGGCAGGCAGGCAGCTGCGTCTCTCGTCTCGTCTCGTGTTTAAGGCGCGCGGCGGAGCGCGCCCCGTTCGCCCGGCAGCGGTCTGGAGTCGGAGGCCCCCAGCGCGGCAGGGGAGCACGCAGTCATGCGTATGGGTGAATGAGCTCTCAGCTAGTCAGCTCTGCTAGCTGCTGCTGCTACGAGTACATGCTGGATGAATACGCCTCGCCGGGGACAGCTGGCTGCTGGATCACCCGTCGTCGTCCCCCGCGCCCGACCTGGGGCCCGGCCGGCCCGGGCACCATCAGCTTGCAATGCAATGCCCGACGCGTGACCACGTGTGACACCATGTCCTCCTCTCGCCATCGATGCATCCATCCGATCCATCCGTCGGTATGGCTCCCATACGCCGCCCATCCTGTCCGTGCCGCTGCATGCCTGACCCCGTCCGTTTATGGCCGGGCTCCACGTCCCCGTGGCACCATGTACTCGTACTCGTACTCGTACTCGTACGGAACGCAACCAGCGTGTGTGCCGCGCTTGCTGCTGCTGCCTACTACGGAGTTGCATTTTTTTTTCGCCCTTGTTTAGGCGTGTCGTCCGAGGGTTTCAACTTTGTACGGATGAAAACGAAAATGATAATCTTCAATTTTCGGAAATCGTTTTCGAGTTTTTTTTCCCTACTTTTAGGCCTCAACGGAAATGGTAGCAGTAATCGAAAAAATGAAAACGATAATGGTAAAAATAATTGAAAACGAAAGGAAAAACGATTTTGTCCTCTGCCGATCGTTTTCGAAGATTGCTGTATGTAACCAGTAATTTATCGTCGGTAATTACCGATACAACACATACTTTAGGTCCAATTTGCCCACATCTAAGCATGCCAATCCACCTGTACATGCAAGCATATAAGATAATTTTTTTGGAAAGGAACTATACGAAAAGTATTTCATGCCTATAGGAACAAGAAGGCAATCAGCCAACAATCACGTACTGCACCCGTAACTCTAGCTAGTCACCACGTACACGAACAGACTCTGGGGCGACGAGCGCCCTCACCACTGTTTAAGACCTAAGATTGTGGGAACTGTGTGGTTTTAGCTTGCGTGGTCTTATCAATTGTGGTTTATTTATTATTATCACGTGAGATAGGTCGAGTTATATGGATCTTCTCGTGTTCTACGGTTTGTCGTGTTTATCTTTTTTGAAAATATCGTTCTCATGGGTTCTGATCGTTATGTATTTTTCGATCGGCTACTATCATTTTCGAAATTACGGAAATATCAGCACCGTATTCATTTCCAACAATTTCGAAATTACGGAAATATCAGCACTGTATTCATTTCCAACAATATCGTATGTATTCGTTTTCATCTCTACAACTTTTCATCAGACGAGGAGGGCTCTCGGGAGTCTCGGCTTGGGTTTTCCGGTGTTGGCTATGTAGAGGACAGCCACACATACGTATAGACGATAGACGCGCGCCTCCGTAGGATTCGTGAATGATCCGATCCGATACGATCCACGGGTCACTTGAAGGAGGTTGTTTTTGCTCTCGGAGTGTAGCAGTGCCCCTCGGATGAATGGATCGACCACCGTACCTTTTGCACGGGAAAGAGGATTATGTCACACGTACGGCCCACCAACATGACTGACAAGGTATATATACGTACGTACGGTACAGTCGTCCGGTGAGATAATGCTAGCCGTGCATCGCTACTTCATGCTTAACCAAGATGATCCGTGGTGGTTCGGGTAGTAAAGTGCATCCACGCACCGCACGCACGTATCCAATGTGGGATCGGGAGATGTATTGCGTGCGGTACTAGCTCATGCTCATCTCACCGCGCGCTTCAAGCTCCTCAACCACCCGTGCCACGTGGATATAACTTTCAAACATCGCACACGCAGGATCTTTCTTCCATCGTTCGGTTCACTGGTCCGAGAGGCAGGAGCTAGCAGCCTAGCACTCACTCTGGCTGTGGAACGCAGAAATCTCTAGCGAGCAGAGCTGGTGTGCTGAACAAAGTAGAAACTACTCAAAACAGGGCACGGAGGAACCATACTTTCGTGTGTGAAGTCCATGACGAAAATGGTGGCTAGCTTAGGGTTTGCTGCGTGCTGGACCACACCATTCACATTCACATTTACTGATTTACATTCACATGATGGTGAAGTTCTGTTTACCCCGGAGATGCAGTTCTACGGACACGCCGATGTGGTAGCTGGTTCCAACCGCCTCTACGGTTCGTACCGAAGGTATGCTTCTTTTGTGAGTGCCACCATGTCCACAACGTCAACTACAGGCACCAATGCGTGATATAAAATGCCATTGCAATGACTGTCATGACTGTTGTACGCACTGTAGTGGAGTAGTAACCATAGCATGTCAGGATATTATATTATTATTACCTGTCAAAAGTCATGGATCAAGTTTCAGCTTTTATCACGCTACCAGCAGGGTATGTTTTTTAAGTGAGTTCCATCACGTCCACAATAATATGAAACAAAGCCAAAAAACAACTAGAAGTCACGTAAGAAATGGGGCCATAAAGATGCTACAATTTATGAAAAAAAACTGACATTTTCGGATTTTCAAACAAACAACTAGTATGACAGCCTTATTAGCAAGTCCTAGCATCAACCCTGCGAGCAAAAATGATGATTGAGAAACTGAAAATTGCTTAAGAATCCTGGTACATCCAAGTAATTTACGAGCTACAATGTCCGTGCTCTCTCAGCGGCGGTTTTCAGAAATGAAAGGCAAAACATCTCACAAGTTCTTGCAGCCTGCAAGTATACTTGGCCATGCAGCCCGAGGCCCGGTAGCCCGGCCCACGGCCCGCTAATTTGACCCGACACGAGTCCGGCCCGGCACGAGGGTCTCTGGGCCCGGGCTGGCCCGGCACGCAGCTACAGGCCGTGCCTGGGCCGTTGCGCAAGCCCACGGGCTGGCCCGGCCCGGCACGGTAATAAGCCGTCGGCCCGAGGTCGGCCCGGCAGCAGCTCTCGGCTCCCGCGCGGCCTGCTAGCGGCCCAGCGGCCAAGGCCAACGGCGCTTTGGCCTCCTGGCCTCCCCCTGCGGCCCTGCCATATAAGCGCGAGGCAGGCAGGCAGCCGGCACCCGCGCCCCTCACAAACCCTAAACCTAAATCACTCGATTGACTCCTCTCCTCTCCTGCTCTCCACTCTCCAGTCCACTGCGCCGCAGCCGCCGCTCGCACTCTCGCCTCGCCGTATGACCGTATCCACTGTGCCGTCGTCGACCCCGACTCCGGTGACCTCGAACCGCCGCTGCCGGCGTGCTCCTCACCCTCTCTACCTCTCCCTTCTCCATCTACCTTTCTCCCCTCTAGATCTCGGTGATTATGTGAGTTTGTTGACCCCGTTTGTCCCTCCTCCGCCGCTCGCCGTCCTTGCTGACCTTGTGTCGTCTTCTCTGGCCGCGGGGCCGTCGTCGTCTTCTTCTCCGGCACCGGGCTCCGGTTGCGAAGGTAAGCTCCTAACCCTAACCCTAACCGGCTAACCCTAATCCCCATCTTTCTTTTTTTTGATGAGATCTCTAATCGATCTATTCCTTCCTCCTTCGCAGGTCGGAGTCGATGCTTCAAGCTCTAGCTGCGGCATAGAGCGAGGAGCATGGCCACCCGCACTGCTGAGGTACTGGTGGCCGAGAGGCGACCATGGTGAAGACGATGGCGAAGCTTCGCTTTGGCATGGCCCCCGAGGGCGAGAACGACGACGACATCTGTGATGACGCTCTTTGCGTTGTTCGGTGTCGATCTCGGAGAGCGGCGACGGTGGTGAAGGGCGACGGCGTCTGCGAACCCGGTCGGCTCCAACTCCAACGGCTCTGTTCCATCTGTTGCTGCTGCTGGTAATGGTAAGGTTGGTAAGCGTAAATCTCCTATCTGGGATGATTTTGAAGAGATATTTGAGACTGTGAATGGAGTATAGATTTGCACTAAAGCTAAATGTAAGATGTGTAAGTCAACTTTGTCTGCTAGATCTAGTGCTGGCACTGGTCACTTGAAGAGGCACCAGAACTCTTGTAGGCAGAAAACTGATCAACGTGATAGGGTTCAATCTAGGCTATCTTACAATCCTGATGGTTCTGTGCATAACTGGGATTATAAACCTGAGGTAGCTAGAACTGAACTCTGCAGATTGATTGCTAGGCTTGATTTGCCTTTGGGTATTGGTGATACAGATGCATTTGAGGAGTACATTCAACGTGCTCATAACCCTAGGTTTCGTAGGGTGTCTAGACAGTCCACCACTAGAGACCTTCGTGCTCTATTTACTGAACGTCGTAATATGCTTAAGAATCATGTTTTATCTGGTGCATCATCTGTTGCTTTGACATCTGACATATGGTCTAGAAATGCTAAGGAGGACTACATTAGTGTAGTTGCTCATTATGTGAGTGCAGATTGGGAGCTACAAAAAAAGGTAATTGGCCTCAGGTTGATTGAGGTGAAGCACACTGGTGAGAATATTTCTGAAAAAATTGCTTGTGTGGTTCAGGAATTTGGTATGATTGACAAGATTTATTCTGTTACCCTAGACAATGCTTCCTCCAATGCTAAGGCAATGGAGACTTTGACACCCATGTTTGCATGTTATTTAGGTTCTGATCCAACACCTACTTCATCAGATCCTAATAAGCGTAAATATAATCTTATGCATCAGCGTTGTGCTTGCCATATCATTAATTTAATTGTGAAATCTGGTTTAAAGAGATTTAAAACTTACACAGAGGATTTTAGAACTGCTATTAACTTCTTAAATTCATCTAATCACAGAATTGCCATGTTTAAGAATTATTGCAATGCTCAGGGTGTTAGACCTAGAAAGTTTGGTTTAGATATGGATGTGAGATGGAATGCTACATACCTTATGCTTAAACACTTGCTACCTTACAAGGAGGTTTTTACGTGTTCATTAATGCAAATTTTGGTGCAGACATTGTTGACTCCAAGACATTGGCTCATTCTTTCGCCAAGATATTGGAGTTCTGGAATTATTTTATGAATCAACATGTGTTCTATCTGGTGTTTACTATCCAACTAGTCCACTAATTCTGCATCATATGCTTGACATTGCTCATCATTTGCATGAAAGTGAAAAAGATCAAAATCTAATGGCTGTTGTCTATCCTATGAAGCTTAAATATCTTAAGTATTGGGAAAATATACCTCTGTTATATTCTATTGCTTTCATTCTTGATCCTAGAGCTAAGTTGAGAGGTTTGTTTAATGTCTTTGGTAATACTTAAAAGAACATTGGTGTTGATTACAATAAATATTATGCTGATGTTAAAACTGAAATTTACAAGTTATTTGCCAAGTATGACAGCAAGTATGGTTCTACAAGGTCTCAAAGGCCTGTACATCCTGCAGTCAACTCAGGTAAGAGGAAACAAGCATGGGGAAGGATCTTTGGCGGCCCTGGATCATCAGCTGTTGTTGGTCATCCTCCCCCTGCCTCTGTCTCCACTTCAACTCAATCTGCTGCCTCTGTTGCTTGTGAGCTCACAACTTATCTGGATAGTGACAATGTCACTGCATATGAGGATGATTTTGATTTGCTTCTCTGGTGGCGTGACCACAAACTAACCTATCCTGTTCTTTCTATAATGGCAAGAGATATTATGGCTGTTCCTGTTTCTACTGTCTCTTCAGAATCATGTTTCAATTTAACAGGAAGGATTATTGAGGAGCGGCGCCGAAGACTTCTGCCTGAACATGTGGAGATGCTTGCTTGCATCAAGGACTGGGAGCTGGGTGATAGAAGACTTCAACATTCTACTGACAACCAAGAGCTGGCAGAGTCCTTTGAGAATCTGTATCTTGATGTTCCTGAAGATGGATCTGGGCCTCCTTCTGCTAGCACATTTGCAAGTCTTCATTGCTACCGCCTGCTTTGCTACACGAGAGCTGAGAGTTGAGAGTTCAGTTTGAGAGAGTTGAGATTGAGACCTGTGAGGCTTGAGAGTTGAGACATAATGCTTGTATCTGGTATTTGTATTGTGAACATTTGAACATTATAAGAGCTGTGCTGCACTCTTTTTTCCTTTTTGGGGTTTCTCACAAGGGTGAGTTTTACCCAAAAAGGTTTTTAATGAGGCAAAGATTGCACCTGACTCATTTCTATCTTTAAATCTCTGTCTTTTTGTTGTGTTTGAGTCTTCTTTGTTAAGTTGTTAAATAGTTAAGTTGTTTTTGTGATTCGTGAATGACTTGTCAAAATTATGAATGTCTTTGTTGATTAAGAATCGATGAGTGGTTTTCTACAATTTGGGTTGTGGGCTGGCACGGCCCGCAAGTTTTGGCTGTGTTGTCAAGAAGACGGCCAATTTCAGCCCGAGGGGCCGTGCTTGGTCATCAGCGGGCACGAGGCCTGTAAGGCGCAACACGGGGGCACGGCGTGTGCGTGCGAGCCCGACACCAATGGGCGTGCTGCCGATGCCTGGCCGCCGCCGTCGAGCCGGGCCGCCCGATATATATATATACCGCAAGGCGCGTGGCCGAGAAATGGAGATTCAGGTTTCCAAGAAAAAGAGGCACATTGTTGCAGCATGTTCGTTTGCTCGTAAATGATCATAAATTTACAGTCAGAACAGTATTTTTTTCTCTCACACTAAACCAGCCAGCAGTAAATAATCCACGATCGTTTACGGCCTCCCGAACAAGCTGTTGATCAATGGTGTCAGGTGTTGCAAAATGCAAGATAAGGATGAACAGCATCTCACCGTCTGAGTGATGCTACATGTACAACATGACTTGTAAAACTATATAGCGGACTGTTTTGGATCAATATATGAAATCAGGTGGGCAACGCCTCTTTCGGAGACTAATACTAGGATACCCGAAGAGTAGGAGCTAACAACCATCAACATTGATTCGTCCGAGCAGTCAAGAGCGCGACTACAGCTCCGATCGACCCCCAGGTGCGTAAACTCCGCCTCGTCCGACCCCTTCGCCCCGCCCGACCCGGAGGCCGCGTGCTCCGCCTCGCCCGACCCCTGAGGGTGGCTCCGCCCTGCCCGACCCCTGAGGGAGGCTCCGCCCGACACCGAGGCCACGGACTTCACCTCGCTCGACCCCTGAGGGGTGGCTCCGCCTCGCCCGACACCAAAGTCACGGGTTCCGCCTCGCCTGAGCCTTGTGTTTGCGCTCCACTTTGTCCGGCCTCTGGGGAGGAGCTCCGCCTCGCCCGACCCCGAGGCCGGGGGACTCAGCCTCGCCCGACGGAGACCTATACCGCTGCCAACCACTCCAGGTCCAAGCGTATGGGCCTGGGTCAAAGCTCTGACACCAGGGAGGTGACCGACACGCCCCAATATGACACGTGGCCGTGACGGGCCATACCTGGGGATTCACATCAGGAACAACGTCGGACGTATCGGTGTTGTTCTGCCTAACCCCCGTACGAACACTGACGGGCGCGTCAGTTCACCACGACGTCTGCCGGGACAAAGTGGAGCGCCACGATCGGCAGACGACGCCTGCACATGGCACCAGTGATGGACAGGGCCACGACGAGAAGTCATCCCTGTTGACGTCTACAGGGTCGGCGGGGCCCGCATAGAGGAGAAGAAGGACCCGACGATCCCGAAGGACTTCTTCCTCTCGTTCTCTTCTCTTCCTCCACTGTAACCCGTGCTTTCCCTTGGCCTATAAAAGAAAAAGCAGGACGTCCCATTAGAGGGCATCGAACCAATGATCGGATCGACTCGACTCGACTCCATCACAACGCAACACACAGCCGGGAGGCGTCCGAGCTCTCGACACCCTTTCGTTCCTTTCACCAGAGACTTGGGACCTGTCCCTCTCTCGACCGTTTATAACCCCTACCATGAACATTTTAGTGCTAGTAACACGAGCAGCAGCAACGAACTGGACGTAGGGACATTCTGTCCGAACCAGTTTAAACTTCGTGTCATCTTAGCACACCATCCGAGCCAGATGCGTAATATTAGAAATTTACTTGTTGGTGGCAACTCAAAACACCGACAGTTGGCGCGCCAAGTAGGGACCTTTTGCGCATCTCGACATCCATACCAGGCCTCGGATGGCTAGTCACAACCTCAGCTGGGTCCCGGGCACGCTCGTGCGCTTTGGGGACCTGGACTTCATCATCACGACGGAGGGAGAGTTGGTGATGGCTCCCGCCGTCGTCCGACCTCTCCACTCCGCCAGCCTCGACGCGATCGCCGAGGCGCTTGAGGAGCTGCGGCTGCACACACCGGAGGCCCATGCCCCCGGGAGCAACCAGCTCCTCGACTTCGACTACGGGAGGTTTGAGCGCCAGCTCGGCACCATTCTGGGACCCCGGTCGTCCTGGAAATACCTGCGCCGCCTCACCTTCCCGTTTGCCAATGTCATGGCACAGCTTGTCGGAAGGGAGCCGCTCGCTCCAGCATACCTCATCCGGAGCGCCCCAACAGCGCTCCTGTTCAGTCTCCGCAATGCCGTAGAGACCGATGGCCACCTTGTGGCACGACGCACGTCTCTGTCCCCCATGAACGACGAGTTCGTGGGGATGACCGAATATGTCGCGGAGTCTTTCCATGACCTCTTCGTGGCAGAATCAGAGTCACCCTCCAGCTCTGACTCTAGCAGGGGGAGCCATCACCCCTCTCGTGAGTGTTTTGTAGCGGGTACCCCCGAGGGACACGTCAAAAGCATCCACGAGGAGGAGGCTACCCCGACGAATGATCTCGATGACGAGGTCGAGGGGGAGACAGGGGCCCCACCCCGCCTGTGGGTGGAGCAGCTGATGGCCCGACACCAAGAGCTCGAGGAAGCATGAATCCAGCTCGAGCAGGAACACACGGAGCTCGATCGGGAGATCGAGTGCCACGGAGACGGTGGACGTGCACGCGCCATGGCCCATGACGTGAACCGAAGGATCATCGCGGACGATGAAGCCCTCCCACACTTCACCCGAGCGAGCCAGAACGTCGCTGCTACGATGGCCTTGCTCCTTGGGCTTCCGGGTCCCAGGACACCCGAGGATCGTTGGGTCCACCGTGAGATTCGCACACTGCTCGAGCGTGCGACGACGCAACAGGCCGAGAGCTCGCTATCTCGGTGACGCGACCTTGACTTCAGCCAGCACACGCCCTCAGAGCGACCTGACAAGGACGCATCAGTCCACCAGGTGTCGTAAGGCGGCAGGCTGCGCACCGCGGTTCCGGTGCATGAGCGTCTCGGCCGCAACTGTAACGCGCGCGACACCCTCGACGTCCGCAGGCGTACCCATGGCGATGCGGGGGAGGGAGCTAGCTACGGCTATCACCCTCGTCGTGGCGGACGCTACGACAGCGGTGAGGCCCGAAGCTCGTGCCCTGGCCTGCCGAGGCCTTAGGCCTTCGGACGACACATCCTCAACGCCGTCTTCCCGCCAAGTTACCGACCAGCAACCAACATCCCGAAATACTCTGGGAAATGAACCCCAGACTATGGCTCAAGGATTATCGGCTTGCCTGCTAAGCCGGTGGAGCGGATAATGATGATTTTATTATACGCAACCTTCCATTGTTCCTGGCCGATTCAGCGCTTACAGGTTGGAACACCTTCTGCCAAACAGAATCCAAAGTTGGGAGGACCTGAAAGAGATCTTGGTGGAGAACTTTAATGGCACATACAAGGGCCCCGGGAACCCATGGAATCTCAAAAACTGCCGATAGAAGGCTGGGGAAACCCTTCGTGGGTATCTCTGTGGCAGAACCGTCTAATCTAATGCCTCCCAAGAGTACTTGTCTTTCATTAGACACTAAGTACTCAAGGAAGGACACCAAATTACGCAGTTCCGTCGAGCACACCCCAAGGGAGAACCCGAAAATCCATATTTTTCCATTAGGATCACAAATGAGAGAATAAAGCTTACATCATTATTCCATTTCTTACATCACTTTTTATGCAACATCAGAGTATAATATTTGCTGTTGATAATAGCATAATATGATCATGTTATCAGAGTTATGAACCATTTAATTTAACAGCGGAATATAAACATGTGATCAGAATTACAGCGGAAATAAATATCTATTCATGACATGATGAAGCATTGGAATATAAGTTATGACAACAGATTATAGAACTTCTATTTATAAAAACATTTAGTAAGAGTTTTAAATAAAAACTATGATTGCAGCGCAAATAAATCCTCTCTGAGCCCACCAGGAGGAATCCACACATAAGAGTCAGCTCTAGCATCCGCCAGTCACCTGCAACAGGGAAAAATAAAACCCTGAGTACTCAATTGTACTCAGCAAGACTTACCCGATAGGTGAAAAGAAAAGACTGCAAGGATATGCAAGGCTATCTGGCTTGTGGGTTTATTGCATTTGCGGGAGCATTACTAAACGTGCGCCCTTATATTAAATTTTATTAGCAGTCAATGTTAGTTTATTAACCAACCATTCTATGTAAGCACATGTGCTACTTTCAAGCATGTGGTAAGCAATCAGAATCATTTTACCATCTTTCATCTTCCAGTTCTTACTACAGTGCTAGAGTGTAGACAAGTCGTACCGGATCGTCCGGCGATTCACGAATCAATATGCCTAGCTGGGTACCCCAAGACACACGCCCCGCTTGTACACCAGGCACAAGCAGAACCAACCCGCCACTCTCCTGTCACACGGGGTCTTGGTCTCCGTCCAAACTTAGACTCCAAGCCCCTGCTCCTGAGTCCCAGACTCGGAGCGGTGCTTAGACCTCGACCCAAAAACCTCCCTAAAAGTCGGTCCGGAAAGAGCCAAAACCCATGACAAGAGAGCAACAAGCCTTCTCTGTGCCCATATACAAATATGTGTTCAGGATAATAAGTCTGTGACCTGCCTAGAAGCCAATGCAACGGCTGGTCCTTAACCGACACAGACAGTGAAAACAGTGTAACAAAGTTATGCCCCGTTGGCCGTATGACACAACCTCTTACACCCACCAATACCTAAACCATATCTCTGCCCGGTCTCCATTTATCATTCATATATATATTCCAAGTGATAATAATATAGTAACAACAATAATATATTTCCTATCTCTCGCGAGTGATAGGCAATCACTCGACTTCTACGGGAGTCCTATAGCATAGCAATCTACACGATCCTGTCATACTAGTAAGACTCATAGGATCAAGATATATATATATATATATATATGCAAGTGGGTTTCATTCAACTTCTTAAAACTTAATGCACAAATATAATTTAAAGTGCAGAAAAGTAGGGGTTATGCACTAGGGCTTTCCTGGGTAACATATAACCAAAAGTTAGCATTCCATCTTGGTGACACGATCTCCAAAAGTACCATCTCACCAGCAACTCCCGATGACTCTGCGATCCATCATCGTCCCTATTTTGGTATGCAATGCGATGCAGAGATGATGCAACAGTTCATTAACAAGGCAACAACAACTCATAACACAGAGTACATACTACGAACTAACAAGCTAGATCTAATGACTAACGTACTAATCTACGTATCAACATCATCGAGAAAGATGTCATTTCCAAACAAGCGTTTTAGTTATACAATTCAAAGGTGTTTCTTTATTTCATTTATTTGATTTACTATATATTCAAACTAGGGCTCATTTGCTATCTTAGCAACTTAATTATTCTACAGCCACAAAAATTACATTTGACACCTAACCATATGATGAACCTACCACAAAATTTTCATAGCATTTGGACTAAAGGAACTAATTTAATTAATTACAACAAACACTAGATTATTTTTTAAGGCAAATTATCTTGTACTAAGCATATGATTTTATGTGTTCAATGTGTATAGACTTTTATTCTGAGTTCAACAAAACTAGATTTGCCATTTTTTGATTTTTATTTGATTTATTACGGATTTACAAACTTCAGCCATTTTAAACAAAATAATAAAATTAGCAGAAAAAGGAAAACGAACCACGGGCCTCATTAGGCCCAGCCGGTCAAGGCAGGCCAGCCTAACGGCGAAGCCCAGGCCACGGGCGACACAAGGCCGGCCTAGGCGGTGCGCCCAGCCGATAGCCTAGCGGAGGCCGACGGCCCACCAGGCGCGCACGCGGCAGCGGCCCACGCGGCCAAGGCCCAGAGAGGGCGCGCAACTATGCAAAAAGGACCCTACGCTTTTCCCTTATTTAACTCAAGGTAAACAACACTATGCGATACTATTCATATGAGTCTCGTGTTTTACAGAAAGGATCCTTTAACTATCTGCCTTCTCATCTACCTGGTCCACGAAATCTCCCAGAGCAGGGCGCACCTCTTGGCGCGCCTGTCGGCCGTCATGCCCGGCCGGGGAGGACTCAACGGCGGTGGTGGGGTCACCGGAAGGTGCGCGGGTCCCGCTCAGGGACCACGCGGTCCGGGGAGAGGCCACGGGAAGGTCAGAGACGAGCTAGGGTTCCGTGACCACGGTGATGGCGGCTCGCCGGCAATGGCGCATGCACTCCAACGAGGCGAGCATGGTACAGATTGATCCGAGGGGTGGGGAAGCAATAGGGTCTCACCTAGTGTTGGTGCATAAAGTGACCAACAACTAAATATCTGTAGTTTTGCTGTACGTTGTGATCGGAGGTGGCCTAGCACTCAATGACACAGGGTTTATACTAGTTTAGGCAACGTGCCCTACGTCCAGTTTGAGTCAGTCGGTGACTTTATTCCTGAGCCCAAGTGGTCGAAGTTTGCTGTGGGGTTACAAACGGAAGGGAGAAAGATAGGGTGTACAAGAGGTCCGGTCGGACTCTGGTCTGAAGGGCCGAGAGTGACGGGAGCCCCGCTATGTTCTAAGTGTTCGAGCGTGTGCTCTATATAACTTTAGAGTGTCTAAAGTTATAGAGGGTGAATCAATGTAAGTAAACTGAGGGGTCTCTTTGTTGGGGGAGAGCGCATCCGCTTTTATAGATGAAGGGGATGGCCTTACAAGCGAGAGAGAGATAGTGTACGTATGCTGAGTCTTGTTGCCCACGCCATTGGGTATAAGATGTTAGTAGGCACCCATAACACTATTAATGTCAGATGCATGTGGGAGGTCACGTCGTTTTCTTCTGGTATGGCAGACGTCGGTGCCTGCCATACTGTTGATGCCCAGAGGCATGCAAGGGGTTTTATCGTGCTCGTCCGGTATGGTAGTTGTTGTGGGCATCCACAACACTGTTCTGACATGCCTGGAATGTTGCAGGGCACTCTTCTGACATGTCCTATCGGCACTGTCCTATAGGTGTACAGGGTATGGTCCTGGGTCTTGCGATGACTTGAGTGCCCTACCTTACTTGCTCCGTGCGTTTCCTAGTCCTCACCGAGTGGGTGTCCCCGGTCGATTGGTCCCAGTTGGCTCCGACTGCGCCGGTCGGAGAAGAGCTTTAAGCAGGGGTTCGGTGCGTCCCCGGTTGGGGACGCGGTTCGGAGTTTGAAAGTGATGTTTGGTCAGTCCTTCCGGTCAGAGAGGCGGGCCAGAGTCCGAAGCGAGCGTTGTTCCTCTTTGGCTAGGCCTTCCGGTCGGAGAGGCGGGCTAGAGTCGGAAGCGAGCGTTGTTCCTCTTTTGCAGCGCCATCGTTCCCGGCGGCACGAAGCTCTGTTGGAGAACCTGTTGCAGCAGAAGTGGCAAGGTAACAAGGTACGTTCCATAGGCTCTTCGTTCCTCCCACAGCCCGGCTAGATCTTCACGGTTGGATCGATCTCGCGGATCATCAACAATGACAAAGTTAGAGAGCTCATCGAGCTAGTGCAGATCAATGCTGCGCCAGTCACCCCAACACCTACGACCGTAGATCCAATCTCAGAACCGCTTCCAAGGTCGCCTTCATCGACAACTCGCCGCCTGCTTCCTCGCTACCAGAGGAGGCAAATCAACAACGATGATCTGATCGCATCCATCGATCAGGTTGGTCAGAAGCTCGCTGATTGCCTCTCCATCGCAGAATAGGCTCTGGACACTCTGGTTCAGCGCCGACCATCCTCTGTTCTAGACCTGTCGAAGGCTGCTCGGGAAACTCCAGGGGTTGCGGCTGTGCCATACGGGCTCACTAATGTCGCTGCCACCTACCAAGATGCCCTAAGGGGCAAGTTCGTCGACCAGGTTGGAGATGTCCAACCTCCCACCGACCAGATCACCGACTAGCCTCCACCGACCGTGAACATGCTGCACATTGACCGACACCCCGGAGCATCCCTCCAAACTATCCTGGAGGAGAATCCAGACTCTGAATCCCAGGGCTCTATGGAGACCGTCACTGAGATCACCACCGAGCAACTTCCTCTCCCTCCTTTCCGTGGGGGCGCAATCTTCAACGTCAGCGTCGATAGCCCCCCGAGGGAAGGGGAAACCGAGGAGGACCGTGCCGCCCGTGTCAACAGGAACATCAACTGTGCTCAGCGCCGAGCAAACGAGGCTGCCCTTGCGATAGCCGAAGCTCAGCTTGACTCACAAGGAAGGCCAGCCAACTCCACCGCAACCTCGATGACGAATTCGTCCGTGTTGACGGCCATGACGTCTACAAGACCCCAAGCGCCAACCTGGACATGGCCACCAATGAGCTCGCTAGGCTCCCGCAGCCTCCAGAGGTCGCCACGTCTAGTCCTTAACGAACTCCAATATGTGATCGCCATAAACACTCCGCCGCATTTCTCCATATCTTCAAAATATTTCATCGACCACTGAGCAACACACGCTCTATTCTGTGCTCTATGGAGAAGACCCAGTCTCCGATCTCTCCCTACACATGCTATGGGCTCCACGCTCTACGTTATGGCTGGTCGGCTGTGGTTCCTTAGTCACGCCTGTTCCTCCTACACGTGCATGGGCTCTGCGCTCGATGTTATGGACTATGGTCTAGCTAAGGCCAAAGATTTTAGTAACAAACTAACTGCTCAGACGCTACTTATACTATGTATAATTATATTAGGGTTAATACTACAACAATTTCTTCACCGCAATACTAGCAAACTGCATAAACATGCACATGTCAACATTTATATATATACATAAATGTCTGTCTACGCCCTTGTGCGTTTTAACTACCCTATTCAGTTGTTACAGCATGTTCTCCGAGCAGATCATCGAGCTTCGCCATCGTCATCCATCTTGCCGAACAGGTCGATGTCGCCGGCCAGCTTCTTCACCGCGTCTTCCAGCTGCTGGTGCTCCGTCGCGCCCGTCCCTTCGGCGAATCCGGCCCCTCTCGCCTGAAGGTCAATGGTTGGGTAGTGGGATCGGACCACCACAAGGGCGTGAGTAACGGTGGTAACAATGGCGTCGCGGTTGAAGCTCTTGAAGTTCTCTCGCGCCGCCTTGCACCTCTCGATGATGGTGTCCGGACGCGGTGGCCTGTCGTCGGGCTGAGCCGGCTCCTCCAGGTCGACGCTGTCGAGCACCGGCTTCATTCCAGCAACCACGGCGTCGAGTTTGTTCCACTGGGTTCTGGCCTCCTGATCCAGCACATCAAACTGCGCCTTGACCCTTTGACGGTAGTCTGCAGGCATTACACGCATCCATCAAGCAAGGAACTTACTCCAATAGTAACTCCGACCACGGAGTACTCACCCTTCAGCTCCTTGGCCAGTTTGTCTGCTCGCCCTGACTCCTTCGCCTTCTCCTCTCGGAGTTGCTTGATGGTTTGGCACAGCTGGCCGAGCTTCGCATCTTGCTCTACAAGCACAACGGTCGTCAGTAGCATTAATACTTCAATAACGTCAAGCAATTTCGCCGATCTGCCATACCTTTCTTCTGCTTAGAGACTTTCCACAGCTACTCGGACTTGATCTTTAGCTGCTCGGAAGCACCTGTCAGCTGCTCGGAGACAGTGGCCAGCTGCTCGAACTTGCCTTGCAGCTGCTCAGACGCAGTCGCCAGCTGCTTAGATAGGAACGCCCTTCTGGTATTCCAGGTCCCGCGCATTGGACTCAGCAAGGTCTCATTCGCGCTGGGCTCTCTGGATGTTCTTCTCCATAAGGTTCATTTCCTCCTTGAGCTTTTCATTCTCCTCAACGAGGGGCTCCATCCTCTTGATCAGCTGGTGGCGCTGCTCGGCAGTCCGAGTTATCCCCTGCAAACGCACAATGACTATGACGAACTCCGATCTCCAACGTCAAAGATGAGCACTCCAGATGCAGTACTGACCTTGATCTGTTTCATCACTCTAGAAAGGGCGGACTCTAGACTCCTGAGCTCCCTGGTGGTGTCCTCCTCCTCAACGACCACCAGTTCGTCGCCTCGCTTGCGGAGGATTTGGACAGCTTGAGGTCATGATTCCTCACGCTCGATTTCTTCCACCTCGTCCTCTTCCTCCGTAGATGGAGGCACCACTAGGGGGCTCCGTGGTCGGACAGCGTGTCCGACCATGCCCTTCGACGCTTCAGGGCGTGCCGTCTGTTCCTCCAACACCGTAGGTTTCTCCGCTCCAGACTTCGGCGCGGCATCGGCGACTCCAGCCTCTGCTCCTTGGGCATCGCTTTCGACCCGTCCACCGTTGGCGCCAACCGTTCACCACCGCCAAGTACGTCAGCAGCGGTGGTTGACTCCTCCATAGGCCGCCGAGCACCCGGGGACTCCGGGACGTGGTCTGCCGGCGTTGCCTCCGCCCTAGGACCAGCCCTCGGCTGTTCGTTAGTCTGGACGGGCACGGTCCGATCCTTCATATGCTTTGCGCTGCATTAGACCAGCTTGTTAGTCACCAAAAAGAGATAAGGATACAACAACAAAATAACTCTAAGTCAAGGATACTTACGTGTCAGCTTGCCGGTATACTTTTTTGAACCGGTGTTGCCTACCCGAGCCCCTAGCCGTGGCCTTGGGGTCGATTCCTGTGCCTTGGGGGGGAGGTCTCACGGTCTCCGCCATCGGACTCTCCTCCACCCGCCGCTCCAGGACTCCCCTCGCCAGCTGCTCGGGGACTCCCTCCGCCTATCGCTCCGGAACTTCTCTCACCTGCTGCACGGGGACTCTCTTTGCCCGCTGTTCGGGGACTTCCTCCCCTCTCTTCGATCGTGCCTCCGCGCATGTGTTGTGCGTAGGCGCTTCAGTGCTAGGTGGAGGAGCCACTGGAGCCTCATCGTCATCCGACCACTCGGACATCGCTGTACTTTGTGTCCGAGTGGTCCGGTCACCGCCAAGCGAGATGTCGCCCGGCTTGAGGGAAGCGGCACCCGCCGTCTTTCTCTTCTTTCGGGCCGGCTCGTCTGCCGCTGCCCTCTTCCCCCGGACTTTCTCCGACACCGGGGACGGACTCTCCGTCCAACCAGCGTCCACGCCTCTAGACTCCGACGAGATGCTGACAGCTCCCTCCTCAGGCTGCGTTGGTGGCCGGGCATCTACTGCCTGCGACCAATTGCCGCTCGGCACGCCCGAGAAGTACAATGCTCTTTCCTGCGAATGGATCTATGCATAAGTGAATTAGTCCACTGCACGACAACGACAAATGATAAAAAAGCATCAGGAACACAAAATTGAGATAATTACCTAAGGAGGCAGATTCTTGCAGTGAAAGGGTCTCGTCTGCCCTGGCAAGTTGAATGAGGCAAGTGAAGCGAATAGCTCTACGGCCCGCTGTTGCACAACATCCCTCGACATCATTTCTGTCCTCTCCCGGGTGCCGTCGGTCTCCCCCTTGAACTCAAAGGCTACGTGGGCCCTCTCCTTGCAGGGCTGGATGCGGCACACTATGAAGCTCGCTGCCACCAGTCTGTCGTTAGTCTTCACACCCTTTATTAGGTCAAGGAGCTCCCTCACCTGCTCCATATCAACACTGCTTGGCTTCTTCGACTAGCTTTTCTGGCTCTCCGAGATGTGGTCGGCGTTGCAGTGGATGGCGGGGTGGCTCTGCTTCATGTAGAACCACCTGGCGTTCCACCCCTTCAGCAACGTGTTTAGCGGCACAGTAAGGTACTCGCCCACCATTCCATCACACAGCTGAAGATACACGCCGCCGACCACCTTGGAACCACCACCGCCCTTCTTTTTCAGCCAGAACAGGTGACAGAAGAGGCTGAAGTGGGGAAGGATTCCAAGATATGCCTCACAGAAATGGATGAAGATAGATATGTGCAATATGGTGTTTGGGTGGAGGTTGCACAGACTGACTCTCCAGAACAACAATAAATCCCTCAAGAACGGATGAACAGGAAATCCCAACCCGCGCTAGAAATAATCCTCAAATACTACAGCTTCATCGGTATGAGGCATTAGGAAGGGCTCACCGCTGGCTGGCCACCATCCGACGGTGACGCGGTCAGGAAGAACGCCCGCCTCCACCAATTTGTTGAGCTCTGCCTCCCCCGTGCGCGACGGCACCCACTCCTCATCACGGCTAGCTCCGGCACTCGCCTTCTTTGAGCTTGCCTTCTTTGGGTTCATTGCTCCCCTCTTCGGCGCCATCTCTCAGATCCGGATTGGGGCTGGCGGCGGAAGCGCGTGTGGCTACGAATCTGGAAGCGCTAGGGTTGAGGAGGAAGATGAAATGGCAAAGTGGCAAAGGTGGGAGCGCAGGGTACGGCGGTGCAGTTATAAAGCACTTCCCCACCCTTTCGCATTTGAGGGTTTTTGGGAAACCGCTCCCACGATTGGTGCAACCTAGGCTTTCACGTAACCGCGGCCCCTATCGCCCATTTATCTCCGCAATTTGTTACGGCTCGCCAAATATTCACCGACTTCTCCGCCAACCGTTATGGCTCAGTAATTACTACTGTACAACCATTACTCTGATATTTTCTTCGCGATTTGTTTTCTCCAAGATTTCCTCTCGTAGCTCGGGGACTATATCAGCATTACGTCTTAGTTCCTCACCACATTGGGGATTTTCTTCTGTTGACTGTCGTTTCTGACCCTAGCACCACGTGACCACGTCACCTACTATCAGGCTCGAAGACTAAGTGGGCACACTTCACCTTGCGGTGAATGTGTTTTTCTCATTTCGGGGCAACGCCCGGGGATTGGCTACCAACTCGGCTGGTCTTCTACTATTCTTCTACTTTGGACCCTGGCACCACATGACTACATCATCTACTGTCAGTGACGGTTCATGCTGCTCGATGACGGTTTGCGCTACTCGGCGACGGTTCATGCTGCTCGACAATTGCTCACAACTGCTCGGTAACTCATCACGGTGGTCGGACCATGAGTTTGACTGTTCGGCTTTGTTCGTACCTGCTTAGACAAGCTCAAGACAGCATTGCACAACGGGTACAAGGCGCTCGGGGACTAGCTGTGGGGGGTATGACCCTAGATACCCATGGCAGACCACATGGGCTGTGCCCCCAGGGGCGGCCTAGCCCACCAGATGAAGCCTTGCGGGGCACGACGCTGCTCGGCGTCTCCCGCAAGAGACCGGGAAGATATCCTGAAGATACTACGAGATTTGTTAGGATACGTATGATCCCATGATTCCTGTAATATGTTATTACTTTTTGGTTATCTCTCAGATCTAACCGACTTATAACCCTGCCCCCCGGACTATATAAGGCGGGTAGGGACCCCATCCAAACACATGACATATCATACGATAGCCAATACAATCCAACAGACCACAAGAGTAGGGTATTACGTCATACTGACGGCCTAAACCTGTATAACTCGTGTGTCTCTGTTGCCTTCTTGTTCTCAATTACAGGCATCTCTGCTGATCAATCTACCTTCGTGAGATACCCCTTGAAATACTGCCGACGATATTCTGTCGACACTCTGAGACGAGGTAAAAACAAGGAGGAGATGGACGAGGAGCGCATGCCCATGGAGGAGCTTAGCTTCGGCGCCGATGGCAATCATGACGGTGATGAGGCCACGCACGGCTGCACCAGTGGATGTATATAGTCGAGGCTTCGTCCGAAGGCTAGCTAAGGACCTAGCATAGTTGTGGGTGCGAGCAATTGGAGGGGGATGAGTTGAGCGTGGCCAATTTGGAGAAGGAAGGGAGGGCACGAGGACGGCTAAGGTGGATGGGTGCTCTGCTCGACTGCGGCTTTTATAGCCGGTCAGGGCTAGCTGGCGGGGAAAGGCGTTGCTAGGAAGGTGCTTCCTGGGGCAATGGCGAGGGCACGCGATAGCTGCACAACGGCTGGAGCTCGCGTGACAGCCGGACAGTGAAGCGGTGTGGAGCTCGGCGCGTGGTGTGCGCGAGCCTGGGGCGCACAGCGTGGTCGGGGCACGGGGAGTAGGCCAAGGCGACGTAGGCGCGTGAGAGAGATGGATAGAGGTGGTGGCTCGGGTAGAGAACAGGGAGAAGCATCTCCGGGCGGAGCTCTGCTGCGCTCCCATGGCGGACACGGCCATGGCGAGCAGCGGCCAGAGAGCAGGGAGCATCGGTGCTGTCCCAAAAGCACATCTAGGCGTGGGCGCACACGGTGGCGTGTGGCGGCAGCGCGGGGCCATGGGGACAGGTCGACATAGGCAGCGACAAGCAGAGGCAGAGAGAGGCAAAGACCGAGAGAGTGAGAGAGAGCAGAGGCAAGGATAGCAGCTCGATAGGTGGGATGAACGGCTGAGAGCGAGCGGGGCGAGGTAGTTGAGACGAGCGGCTGAGATCGCTCGCTACAGTTGCCGATCCACGAACAGAACGCCAACGACATGTTCTCAACGCGTTCTAGGGAAGTTCGGTTAATTTTTGCGTAAGCATCGTAACTCTAACGTAACCACGACCTACACCACGTCCTAGTATATATACACCTAACTGCAACTGATCGTGTGAAAACAAAGATGTAGTGCTTAACCATTTCACGGCATAGCACACACTTTATACCAAACAATAGAACCAAAACATCAGGGTGTTATTTAACTACTTTGTATTTTATAATTCGCCAAAAAAGTACTTTCAACGCAACTTCAAATCTTTTGCCGATTCAACGAAAAGGGCTAATTTTAATTTCCAATTCGATTTTTGAGCTATCAGAAATACCATGGAACAACATCTATTCCCCAAATCAACAATTGCATTTTCATCTTCTAAACTTGCACTTCATATTTCATTTAAGTACCAATTACAAGTTATATTTTATTCCTATTTATAAAAAATATTTTTTGTGCCAAACGATTGAATCTACCCATCTATTTCCTCGTTAGGATTTTCATTAGCACCTTAATAAAAGTTTTAACTCTAACACCCGAGAACCCTACCTTGATAAATTCTCTTAGGCCTTAATCAAGGTGCTAAGCGAGCTCGTTACACCAGAGGTGTTACAACCAACCCCCCTTAAAAAGAATCTCGTCCTGAGATTCGGAGCAAGAATCAGAAAAGGGAAAAACACGATTACATTTCGTAGATTAGAGATTACACGACTTCGAATACTAAACCACACGGGGATTAGAGATACATAGTTAAGAGGAACCTAATACAACCAAGACTTAATTCAGAAGTCGGGATAGACGAGGGCAATAGAGGAACAATAAGATAATGATTATCCAAAACATGACGTATGTCCAACAGATCTAGAAACAGGGACTGAGAACTCAAACATCGTGAACCCTAGGACCAACTAACCAAAGGGAACTTGAACTTCTTCGAAAACCAGATCCTTTCTTCTTCTCAGATTACACAATCACCTCGGACTGACGAGCCTAATTCCACAACGACGACTGGATCTCGTAGCTCTGCTTCGGATTCGAGGGAATGGGAATGGAGAAGAAGAGCAAGGACCAGGGGCATCTATTAGTGGCGAACGGAGGTGGGGCGCAACACACCGGAAGTAGAGGTGGTGTGAATGAGGTACACTGTCGGTTCACGCTCTGGGGATAAAGTCGGCCATGGTGCGCTTCCTATGCGAGTGGCAGAGGGGCAAATAAAGGAGAGGAGAGAGGGTTCGCTCAATGAGAGAGGTGTGCAGGCGGCGAGGTCCCCAAAAGAAGAAAAAAGGGAGGGGGAGGGGTCTGGTACGGAGACGAGAGCGTGGGGGTCGAGAGCCGACCGGATGCTAGGAAAAGGAGCAGCGCACAGTGCACGAGGACGGCGAGTGCCGCACGATGTCGCGGCCACGAGCGAACGGGGTGCTAATGGACCCGACACAGACTGCGTCCGCAGGGCATGCAGCGAAATAACCCGGCATGTGTAGCGTGGTCAAGCTAGACATAGGGCTTGGGACATGACGTCCACTTAGGCTTTTCCAACCACTCCCGACTACCCACGGCTAACTTTCCTTACTACTCTTCTTTTCTTTCCCTTCCTTGACCACATCCGTCTTTCATGTAGACTAAGACCATGTCATACGTTCTTCCTCCAAAACCATATTCTCTTGCTTATTTCGAGAGAACGCTATTTCATCAACCCGTTGTAGATTTCTCGTTTGAACACCCGAATATTTCCAAGAAGAATATTTTATAGCAAAAGCGGTATAGCGGTGTAACTCAGTAAAGGTACATAGTCAACAACCTCGATACCAGCGCGTGCCGAGCAGCGTCACCATGTGGCAGCTGTTCCACAGGTAGCCCTCGGTTTCGTCGCGTCACCATAAGCTATTAGCCAGACAATTACTACCAACTTACACACAATGAAGACGGTGGGGTCATAGACCATAGAATAAGCAGAGTATTGCAAGAAAAGATTCAGGCAACAAGGGTTTCCTTTCGCAACAAGGGACAAAGAATTCAAATCCAACGACAGATTTGATTTACAGAGATTCAAGTCTTCTGCTGGGACATCCACAATTAGTCGATATAGTGTCCTATGTTTTCCAATCACGATTGGTTTGCTGGTATCTGAGTGGTAGCTTCTCTTGTAACCCACTTAACATCGTCTTTGAAAACTCTAAGCACGTCTCACGAAACTTATGGGAAGATGGACGCAATAAACACAGCGAAATAAATAAAATACACGTACCAACGGTCTTATACGGGTACAACGTACATGCATTCAGTCTCCCATTCACGACACATCATTCACCTTCCCTACTAGCAGACGATCTCAACAACTACAGACAAAAAACAACGGCAAGAGTACAGTACTGGAGCGATGAAAAGCACTACTAACTATGGGTATATTATCGAAGGCAACTAATCTACTCTGGACCACGTATTTTCATTCCCGGGCTCGATGGATTCTTCTACCGCCCTGGCTATGGATCTACGTCCTCTCTTGGCAAATCTGGCCGAGTGGCCCGCGTGTCAATGACCCAATCAGTGCTAGTGGCTACCTGTTGTACTGCAAATCCATCCGATCCATCCGTCGGTATGGCTCCCATACGCCGCCCATCCTGTCCATGCCGCTGCATGCCTGACCCCGTCCGTTTATGGCCGGGCTCCACGTCCCCGTGGCACCATGTACTCGTACTCGTACGGAACGCTACCAGTGTGTGTGCCGCGCTAGCTGCTGCTGCCTACTACGGAGTTGCATTTTATTTTCGGCCTTGTTTAGCCGTGTCGTCCGAGGGTTTCAACTTTGCAGGGATGAAAACGAAAATGATAATCTTCGATTTTCTGAAATCGTTTTCGAGTATTTTCCCCTATTTTTAGGCCTAAACGGAAATGGTAGCGGTAATCGGAAAAATGAAAACGATAATGGTAAAAATATTAAAAACGAAAGCAAAAATGATTTTGTCCTCTTCCGATCGTTTTCAAAGATTGCTGTATTTAACCAATAATTTACCATCGGTAATTACCGATACAACACATACTTTAGGTCCAATTGGCCCACATCTAAGCATGCCCATCCACCTGCACATGCAAGCATATAAGGTAATTTTTTTTGGAAAGGAACTATATGGAAAGCATTTCATGTGTATAGGAACAAGAAGGCAATCAGCCAACAATCACATACTGCACCCGTAACTCTAGCCAGTCACCACGTACACGATCGGACTCTGGGGCGACGAGCGCTCTCACCATTGTTTAAGACCTAAGATTATGTGAACTGTGTGGTTTTAGTTTGCGTGATCTTGTCAATTGTAGTTTATTTATTATTATCACGTGGGATAGGTTGAGTTATATAGATCTTCTCATGTTCTACGGTTTGTCGTGTTTATCGTTTTTGAAAATATCGTTCTCATGGGTTCCGATCGTTATCAATGTATTTTCCGATTGACTACTATCGTTTTCGAAATTACCGAAATATCGGCAACAATATCGTATATATTCGTTTTCATCCCTACAACTTTTCATCAGACGAGGAGGGTTCTCCGGAGTCTCGGCTTGGGTTTTCCGGTGTTGGCTACGTAGAGGACAGCCACACATACGGATAGACGATAGACGCGCGCGTCCCGTGCGTTGGGCCGTAGGATTCGTGAATGATCCGATCCGATACGATCCACGGGTCACTTGGAGGAGGTTGTTTTTGCTCTCGGAGTGTAGCAGTGCCCCTCGGATGAATGGATCGACCACCGTACCTTTTGCACGGGAAAGAGGATTATGTCACACGTACGGCCCACCAACATGACTGACAAGGTATATATACGTACGTACGGTACAGTCGTCCGGTGAGATAATGCTAGCCGTGCATCGCTACTTCATGCTTAACCAAGATGATCCGTGGTGGTTCGGGTAGTAAAGTGCATCCACGCACCGCACGCACGTATCCAATGTGGGATCGGGAGATGTATTGCGTGCGGTACTAGCTCATGCTCATCTCACCGCGCGCTTCAAGCTCCTCAACCACCCGTGCCACGTGGATATAACTTTCAAACATCGCACACGCAGGATCTTTCTTCCATCGTTCGGTTCACTGGTCCGAGAGGCAGGAGCTAGCAGCCTAGCACTCACTCTGGCTGTGGAACGCAGAAATCTCTAGCGAGCAGAGCTGGTGTGCTGAACAAAGTAGAAACTACTCAAAACAGGGCACGGAGGAACCATACTTTCGTGTGTGAAGTCCATGACGAAAATGGTGGCTAGCTTAGGGTTTGCTGCGTGCTGGACCACACCATTCACATTCACATTTACTGATTTACATTCACATGATGGTGAAGTTCTGTTTACCCCGGAGATGCAGTTCTACGGACACGCCGATGTGGTAGCTGGTTCCAACCGCCTCTACGGTTCGTACCGAAGGTATGCTTCTTTTGTGAGTGCCACCATGTCCACAATGTCAACTACAGGCACCAATGCGTGATATAAAATGCCATTGCGATGACTGTCATGACTGTTGTACGCACTGTAGTGGAGTAGTAACCATAGCATGTCAGGATATTATATTATTATTACCTGTCAAAAGTCATGGATCAAGTTTCAGCTTTTATCACGCTACCAGCAGGGTATGTTTTTTAAGTGAGTTCCATCACGTCCACAATAATATAAGCCTGAAACAACATCAATGCCTACTGTTACGTGTACTCAGGATACTCTCCAACTCGGACTGTTTCATTTGAGCCAACAGCCCAGCCAGCCGTGGCTGCAAGTAGTGTTTTGACTGATTTATTGTGAGAAAAAAATAAAATTTGTTGATTAAAAAAATACGGTATATAAGCTAAATTAACAGGGCGCTACACTGCAGTGAATTTTGTTCCTTTTTTTCCCGGCTCCATACATATGTGGTTTTAAGTTCGACTTTGGTGGAATGGTATAAGATAGGGACTTGTTCATAAACTTGTAAGTTGGCTTATGAAGAACCTGTCTTGTATCTCTAGCATGGGACATTATAATTTAAACTTAAGAGTTCAATGTATGACTGGCTCCTGAACCTGTCAGGGTGATACTTTGGTTCACGAACTTTAAAAATGTATTTTTAAGCCTCTAAATTTATTAAGTGGTACACCACAGTGGTCTTTATGATCCACAAATGGACCTACGATGCACCTTTTATTTACAAGTTTAAGGATATACGGTGCACCACTTAACAAGTTTAAAGGTTCAGAAATGAATTTTTAAAGTTTGTGGTGCTAAGTGACACCGTATAACAAATTCAGAGGTTGTTGATGCATTTAACTCTAAACTTAATAACGCGTTAAGAATTTCTTATGTTTTCTTACGTAACACTAGGTTAACCCTGGTGACACATAATAATTGTATGGAAACTACGACGGGGAAATTACCAACGTAGTAGTTTCCTGACATAGTATATCACGCCTTTTACAAACCAAGCATATCACGAGTACAAGTGTACAACAGAGTGCTTCAAACTGCAAGGGGGGGTTTGACCCATTATCAGATACAATCCGCTCCTAGTTTGGACGTCTGGTTCGGAGCGGGTCGACCCCAATCGACCCTAAGGGTCAACCCGTGACCCCCCGCCGCCTGCGGGTTCCTCCGCAACGCCGCCACCCTTCCGGCCTTGGCCCTCCGCCGCCGCGAGTTGAGGCAGCCTCGGGGCGCGGCTCCTCCCTCCCTGCAGCGCGCCCCGCGGCGTGGCTCCTTACTCCCCGTGGTGCGCCCCGCGGCTCAAACCTCTCCGTCGCTGCGCCGTCGAGATCCCCCTCTGCCGCCACTCCTCCCGTCCCCGTCGAGTCTCCCCGCAGGTACGCTCGCTTGGCTCCTTCCTCTGGTGATTGGAATCTTAGATGGGAGTAGTAAGAGTCTGTGATTTGCTATTGGACTCCTTCATGTGAAAAAAGATTTCTTCTAAATCTTGGATGGGAGACACTAGTTGTTGCTTACATGAGTCTAGTATCTGTCGCATCTTCTGAACACCTGAACTCGTCTTCAGCTTGAGAACATTGTATTGGTGAGTGCTTGCATAAGCACAGAGGGGTTCAAGAACGTAAAACGTAGATATATTCTTGACGCACTACATAAATAGAAGAAACTGTGTGTCAATCGTTTATCAATTGCTTGGTAGCCTATAGTGTGCCACTCAACAAGTGATTTTTATAGGAAAATGTAAGAAAATAATCTGTTAACGGTCATGCCTCATCTATGGCATTAAGACTGTTTCTGCACTGAATGCTTTGGTGCCTGTTTCTCCTTCATGGCAACTCTTCTTTTATAGTTAGTTAGTCACTCTTGAAATATTCACTCACTGAATTCAGTGCAAATGTGTATAGCGTAACAAGTGTGGGTAGTGGGTAGCACAACTAGCTTCTCGTTCTTTTTTCATGGATGATTTTCCTTTTGTGAATCTGAATTCTGGACTGAAAACTGAAGATAAGGAGTTAGCCCTTAGCCCAGCATCTAATTGGGTTACTTTCATGTTAGTTATGTGACAATCATTGTATTCTTTTGTTAAGAAATGTGTATTCTTTTGCTTACATTTGTTAAGAAATGTGAGATAGCAAGGAATGTGTATTCTTTTGCATACATTTGTTAAGAAATGTGTATCTTTTGCATATATGTTTATCTCTTGAGCCATGCACCTGGGAACTGAGCATATCTGTAATATGTAAACTGATGCATATTGAACCAACTGCCTGTTGCATGAAACTTAATTTTGTACAAGGAAGAACCATAAACATGTAATTTTGTTCAAAGAGTGGAGTTCCAGAACTTCTATCTAGGATTTAAGACCCGAGAGCCACATATCTAATACTCTGGTTATGATGCTGGATTTTTCTCACTGTGATCCCAGTTTGGGTGTTGAGAGTAAAAGGCATTTTTATGATGTTCTTTGTAGGTGTTACGGGTTCAGAGTGATTTTCTAGGTTGCAAATTGTTGTTTTTATGAGCTAGCTTTAGAGCATCTTCAAAAATGCCCCATATCCCTTCTCAATCCATGTTTTTTTGGAAAAATAAGAAAAACTCAATCTCCAACGGTACCATATCCCTTCTCCGTATTTTGGCATTTGCAAAATCACCGTCACTTATGCGCAAATATACGCGTGGCCTGCGAGCGCGCATCCGGAGTTTCCCCGCGCCACCGTCTCCTTCCCGTGACTCGTTCCCGCCCGACATCTCCTGCTCGACCGCTGCGCAGTTCGTCCAGCAATTCTCAGCGACGGAGCAGAGCAGCCCAACCTCCTTGCGCTCACTGTCACCGTCGTCGTCGATCCAATCCCAGTAGTGGCGCTTCACGGTGATGGCGTCGACGTCCCCGTCGTCCTCGCCGGTCTCCTCGGTCTCGAACTCCCGTCCTCGGGCAGGCCGTCGACCACCTCGTCGTCGACCGCGTGGAGCACGTACCGATTGGCGAGGCCCGGGTTGGACGCGGACTCCCGCTCCTCCACACGCGCGCCGTCCCCGCCGAGGATATGAACGCGGGCGCGGGCGCCGAGCTCCTCTCGGCCGGCGCGCGCCGCGGCGGCCTCGGGGGACTCGCTGGGCCGCATCTTCTCGGACAGCGATTGAATCCAAAGTCGCCAGTGCCTGCTCGTGCTGGTGCTCGGCCGCGTCGTAGTTGCGCAGGCTGCCGCGAACCTGAACAGCAACTGTGGTCTGCGTCTCGAACGAAGACGAGCAGGTTGATGGTGCTGAGCACGACGAGCAGCCAATACAGGTAGTCGAACGTGCCCACGTTGATTTTCTGTGCTAGCCACGACGAACGGACGAAGCAGCCGAGCCCGCCGGCGGACGGCGTACCCATGGCGGTAGCGCTCGAAGAGCCCCGCCCAGGCCACGGAGAGGACTGTTGGACCAAAGTTTTAGGATTTTGGGAGCTAATTATAGGAAATTATTGGATATGATCTTATTTATTTCTCTCAATATCAATTTAGGAGTTAGAAAAAAATCATGTTTTGGGGAAGATGCTCTTAGTTTGGGTTTTATTAGTATTTTCTGAAGTAGTTAATCAGCATTGAACCTGGAGAACGGTACCTGTACGGCTGTACCGGTGGCTGGCTGGAAACAATTGGCCTGACTGTAAAATCTATATAGCTCTTGTTAGTATATAAGGTACTGAACTGGAGTTGTCTCTAAGGTACTGATCCAGTTGGTGTAATGCAATAACCAAATCAGAATTTTAATCGCTTTTGGTTAGCTACTCTATATTCAAGGCAATTTGGTTTATCAAATATTTAGCTGTAAGCTTATTTGACTTGCTGTAAAGTATTGTGTGATTTTTTCATTAAAAAACGTATTATGTAATTTGGTCCTTAAATGACCACAATACGACAAGAAGTTGTAGACGTACAGTACTTAGCAGCGCCAGCACGTTAGCAACGCCAGCACATGAGCTACCCATTAACCATTTGCGAGGTGAGAGCCCAGGTGGCGAGAACAAACGGGCCGATGCACCATGAAGGAATTCGCTGCACGTCCCGGTCGACTTCCAGGAAATATCTAGGCTCTGTGCGCGTGCCGTCACTGAGTCGCCGTGGCCTCCTCCCCTGCGGCCCTGCCGGCTGCCCCTCATCAAGCCGCTCTCTGCCCCGCCGCAGCGTGCGTACTGCGCGCCCCTGCCCTGTCTCCCTCCTCCCATCTCCGGACTCCTGACTACTACTCTGCATGGCTGGCGCCAACTCACACGCATAACCTCACACACACCAGATCACACGGCTGGGCAGCCGGGCAGGCGCAGTACATACACTGCTTCCCGGCACCATCCGCGCGGCACGCCATTCCCATTCTTCGCTTCGCTTGTAAGTGATACTTTTTCAGCCAATCACAATAAATCAGTCAACGACCCTCTCCCTATAAAAACCCCCTCGCCTCCTCCGCTCACAAAGCACAAGCTCGATCATCTCGCTCCAGCTGATCCAATCGAGCACCTCGCAACCTGCTTGATCCTAGTTCTAGCTAGTGATTAGTGTAGTGTCCTGTCTCTGCTTGCGTAGCTGGTTAGGCTATAGCTGAGTGAGGAGGTCTCGAGTGACCGGTCATGGCGTCTCGTCGTGTGTCCTTGCTGCTGGGCGTACTGCTAGCCTACTCCGCCGCCTTCGCCGTGTCGGCGGCCAACTTCAACCAGGAGTTCGACATCACGTGGGGCGACGGGCGGGGGAACATCCTGGACAATGGCCAGCTCCTGACTCTCACGCTGGACCGGACCTCCGGGTCCGGGTTCCAGTCCAGGCACGAGTACCTGTTCGGCAAGATCGACATGCAGCTGAAGCTGGTGCCGGGGAACTCGGCGGGCACCGTCACCGCCTACTACCTGTCGTCGCAGGGCAGCACGCACGACGAGATCGACTTCGAGTTCCTCGGCAACGTCTCCGGCGAGCCGTACACGCTGCACACCAACGTGTTCACCCAGGGCCAGGGGCAGAGGGAGCAGCAGTTCCGCCTCTGGTTCGACCCCACCAACGACTTCCATACCTACTCCATCCTCTGGAACCCCAAACACATCATGTAAGAGTGTCTGCATTTTGTTTTGATTTTGATCAGTGTCTCGAGCTGTCGATTGACATTGACCCCGATCATGCCATATTGCCATGCGTGCGTGCAGCTTCATGGTGGACGACATGCCGATCAGGGACTTCCAGAACCTGGAGAGCAAGGGGGTGGCGTTCCCCAAGAACCAGCCGATGCGGCTCTACTCCAGCCTGTGGAACGCCGACGACTGGGCCACGCAGGGCGGCCGCGTCAAGACGGACTGGTCCCACGCCCCGTTCTCCTCCTCCTACCGGGGATTCAGGGCCGACGCCTGCGTCGCCGTCGCGGGCGGCAAGACGCGCTGCGGCGCCGCCGCCGTCGGCACCGAGGGCGCTGCCGCCGGAGCCGCCGGCGCGGCCGCCGGGGACTGGTACAACCAGGAGCTGGACCTCACGCTGCAGCAGCGGATGCGGTGGGTGCAGCGCAAGTACATGATCTACAACTACTGCACCGACCCCAAGCGCTACCCGCAGGGCCTCCCCGCCGAGTGCTCCATGCAGTAGCCGGTGTTCGCGGCTCCGTTCGTCGTCGTCGTCCGTCCAACAGGCTCCTCCAACGATGGTGCGTGGTGTGCTACTGCTACGGCGATCGATCTCGTCACCGGATCAAGCAAGACGAAGGGCATCGAACCTTGGGGATGGGTTGGGGGACCGTCCGTCCGTGTGGAAAATAAATAAGGATTTGGCGAATTGTAATGCAGTAGCTGGTGGTGGTAAAATTCTTCTGCCTGTTTTGTAACGTCCTCGCCCTTCACCACCCTGTTCGTACGTGTATGTAGTAGTCTACTGTTCGTGTTCATGTCTGTATTGTATATTCCATAAAAAAAAGTCAATACGTGTTTTTTCGCTTGTTCCATTTACTGTGATGTGATTGTTATTACTCGTGGGAATTATCCTGCGCAGATCGATAATTAAACGACTTAGCCTATCTCTAACAACACATACCCAAACACAGCACCCATTCCGTGGTTTGGGTCACATACGACAGGAAGGTCACGCACCCAAATTTTATCTTCTCCAATAGCGAACTCAAATCTTATCTTCCTCCGTCGGCGCCGCCATCCGAGCGACCGCCGGAGCTCGAAGCCGCCGCCGCTGCCCTCCCTCTCCTTCTCTCCCTTTCCTCCTCCACTCTTCCTGCCTCCGTCTCCCTGCCCGTGCTGCCACAGTCCGAGCCCGCTCCTTCCCTCTCCCCGTCTACCGCTGGAGGGAGGGGTCGGTACGGTGGAGAAGAGGTTGAGCGCCGGTGTTGGAGGCGATCAGCGGGGGAGGGGATGGCGGCGGAGACGATGCGCGGTGGAGGAGGTGATGGCCGGTACAGGGGCGGTGGGCGGTGGCGAGGGGTACCGGCGGAGGAAGCCCTGCGGCTACGCCTCCTCCTTGCCCGGCAGCTGCGCCTGCCGAGGCCATGGGTGCTGGATCTCGAGTGGCGGACGACCTTTTTGTTGCGCATGGATCGGGACGGGACGGTAGATGGGAAGAAGGAAGAGGCGACACCCGCTCGGGATGCGCCGCGCTTCGGCGTCGGGCCGCTCCACCTTCGGCTGCTCGGTCGCGCCGACAAAGTGGGCCCGCTCCACCTCGATGGGGGTGCTCGGAAGAGGAGGATGGGTGCGATGGCGGCTGGAGCCCCACTTCGCCGCCGCGGCCACCGCCGCCCTGCGCCCGGCTCGCTCTCCCTCTCTTTCCCCCTCCGCCTTGCCTTCTCTCTCTCCTTCTCTCCCTTTTCTCTCTTGGCCGCATGATGACTCTCATTGCTGCTGGGCACGCCCAGCCTGGCTCAGGGTCCGGCCACGCGCCGGTGCACCTCAGCACGCCACCCAACCCGCCCGTCGTCTCCTCGTCTCTGCGCCCCACGGCCGTGCCCTCCGCGGCAGAGATTTGGGTCGTGCATCGGGAGGACGCTTATTTGCCTTTCCTCTCTCCTCCCACGCAAAATGCAGTCTGATTGCCTACTCTATTGGAGAGGGGTTTTTACTGTTCACCATGCATTTTTGGTATAAGTCGCGTAATGGGTTGCCTGCTGGAGACAGTCTCAGGGCCTGTTTGGTTCCTGCAGGACCTCCTAAAATTTCTGTCACATCGAATATTTGGCACATACATAGAGTATTAAATATAGACTAATTACGAAACTAATTGCACAACTTACGACTAATTTGCGAGACGAATCTTTTAAGCCTAATTAGTCCACGATTTGACGTGGTGCTACAGTAAATGTGCTAATGTCGGATTAATTAGGTCTAAAAAATTCGTCTCGCAAATTAGCCTCCGTCTATGTAATTGGATTTGTCATTACTCTATATTTAATGCTCATCTAAACATTCGATGTGACATGAATTTTAGGAGCGACTAAATAACCAAACAACCCCTTAATTTGGTCTGTCCATCGGCGGTCCTTTTCGTGCATCGATGCATGGTCAGTATCAGTGTATACCACTCTACTTTAAAGTTTCGGTGTCGTATGAGGTGTTCGAATACTAATAAAAAATAAATTCCGTCAGTAATCCCGAGATGAATTTATTAAATCTAATTAATTCGTTATTAGCACATGTATACAAATCATGAGCTAATTAGAGATAAATTTATTAAGCATAATTAATCCGTTATTAGCACATGTGTTACCGTAACATTATATTGTCAAATCATATACTAATTAGGCTTAAAAGATTCGTCTCGTAAATTATATAATTAGTTATTGCTTTAGTCTATATTTAATACTCTATATGTTTATCAAATATTCGATGGGATCGGGGTGTACCCAGCCCGTACTGATGGGATCACCTGTCGGATATGATAGATCGACATGCAGGTAAGTAAATGTTGCAGTCGCCAGATATAATGCACTACTGGAGCATCAATAGCAATCTCTACCTCTCCATTAAGCACGCGACAAGTCCATCCGTGTCTCAATCTGTCACGATAGGGATCCCTGTAGTATATTGCTGCGGGTAGTTCCACGATCGAAAAGGCCAGGCTTTCAGTATTTATATACAGCAACCGACATTTCTGGACAGATAAACAGAATTAGAATACGCGTGTTTTTAACAGAGATCGATAAAACCTGGACTCTCGGCGAGGCAAGAAGAAGTGCCGAACGCTCAAAGAAGCTACACGTTGCTCCACTCCCTGCTTGCTATCGGTTTCGGCTGCTGGTTTGGGATGTGTTAACATCAAAATTTAGAAAGAAGAACGTAGAAATTCGAAGCTTTCAATATTATGTTATTAAGAAATCGATTGCATAAGAATTGATATTAGCTGATTCAAATGTGGTACTGAGATCGGCTCTCTTCGGATAATATCAGCAGATAACGTCAATGAGCCACGGTTAGCGTCTGGAAAAATATGTCGGACTCTACGAAAAGAAAAGATTAGGGTCTAAGTTATCTTAAGTTAGAAATATTTTCTTTTATTTCAAAAATCGTAATGCGTCGTATTTTAGTACGATTCATGCTTAGGTTCCGGATATAAATATTAGACCCCGGCTATTGTAAAAAAGATATGCAATCAATCAATATCAATTATTTTTTTTGGCTTTACGCCAACTCTTAGGAATAGGAGTACTGTAGACCTCGGCGAGTTCTTCAACCAGCAGGGCTGCATCAATCCGGTCGACCTCCGGCTTGTCTGTAAATACCGTAATAGCTTATACTTCTGTTTGTAACGCTGCATCGGTCCGGCCGACCTCTTACGAGCTCTAGTATAAGTTAGTTGTCGATCCTTATCTACTTCAAGTACGGCTGCATCGGTTAAGTTCGACCTCCACTGCTCGAATTAGATTAAGGTCAAGTTATGGACTCTACCTAAGGGTGGCATCCTTCGGATAGATTCATTAAGTTACCGATCTTGCTGATGTCCTTGTTGTCATTTGTTTTCAGCAATATCAACATGCCCGATCGAGATCGATCTAGATCGGCCTTACATCCTTTTAATCACTCGTTTATTTTATCATATTGCGATGGTTTCTACTTTAAACGATGGCTTATGTTTTATCGGTTGTTCTACTTCGATCTTGACCGTGTATAGTACGCGGTCAAGGCATGTCTGATCCTGAGTAGGTTTACTAGCTAGTTGAATTTGCTCTATAGCTCGCTATCATGGCTGTAACGATCCGGTCAATCCCCACTGTTAGCACTTTAAATAGGAGTATGCCAGCTGGTAGATTTGCCTTCGACCATACGTGACCTTGGCTGTTTGCTATGCCTGTATCGGCTAAATAGCCGATCGCCCGTACTTTAACGCTTATGGTGTGTCTTCATGATTCTGTTAAATGTGAATAGATCTGTTTACTTTAAAGGTTTAATCTATTGTCTTTATTATGGCTATCATCGATCCGGTCAAACCCCACTGTTAAGGATACATGTTAGGTCTGATGAGTTTATAGATCTGTCCATATTGAATAGTCGATTGTTCACATGCTGTAATCCCTTTTCTTTCTGAATCGGCTATTTCAGCCGATTCGCCTGTGTTTTCACAGATATGGCACGCTTTCATGAACCTGTTGAAGTATGATCGGTTCTATGGATTTTCTGGTTCTAGACTATCATCATCATCATAGCTGCATCGATCCAGTCGAACCTCACTGTTGGTGGTACTAGATTAGATCTAGACGGTTCGTAGACCTGTCTATATTAAACAGTCGATTGTTTGCGTGGCATACCTCTTTTCACCGGATTCATTGGCTCTACACCACGTATTGATCAAATCTAATTTAGCCAATGATGTATCTTTGACGCATACATGTTAGTAGCTCAAAGGAAAGGATCATTAAAATTAGGTGCCTTGTATTCGTTACTATAAAACCAATGTTGACCCACGAGCTTTATAGTCCTTAACAACCGATTCCTTCTCGTATCGGCTGTTTTAGTCGATTTTCCCATCTGGCTGCTCCCGAAGCGGTACACTTAGAACTGTCTGGGTAAAATCGGAATGTTTCAACCTAAATTACTGATAAACTTTCTCTCCTTGTCAATTGCAGGTCAAATTGACTGTCAATTGCAGGTCAAATTGACTAGCAAGCCTTCAGAAATTCGCATGATCGGTTGGTCCTGTGTAGAAGCCAAGCGGATCTCCAGACTTACTCTGAGCTAATCCTTCTGGCTTGCTGTGTGTGAGGCGCATCGACATGTTTTTGCACCGACACACGTTTTGGCACGCTCGATGGGACCCCACAATCGTCATGGCAACTCACAACAACAAGGACATCCTTATGGTGCCTTATGAAGACCTACCTGATGAGGATAATGATGTCATCAGTAAAGCTATAGAAGAATTTCAGAATAAGTATTTGTTGTCGTACACCAAGACACATGACAATAAAGTTGTTCAGAAATATCCACTGCAAAGAGTTTTGATGCATGGGCAGTCAGATACAGACGAAGCTGATGATAGTCGTTTCTTCGTAGATGCTGTAAACACATATGTTCATGACGCCATGTTGAACCATAATACAACCTTCTTGAACACATTCCACAATACCATGAAAGAGGTGTTTCATGGATGTCCAATTGATCAGGTTGGACCGGCTTATTAGAACATTCCACATCCATCGACTCAGGGGGCTAATCAAGCCGGTACTAGCCATCAAGAAGCAGCACTAACTGGTAATGATGATGTCTAGGCAGTTCAGAGCTTATCTGAGCAAGTTCAAGATACCACTACTAATCAAATACAAAATAATCTTGGATCATCACTGCAGTATGTGCAATAGCCGATGGGGCAAGTTTAAAATCAAATGGTTAATTTTGGCATATCAGGCCAAATACCGTCGTCGGCTCAAAAAATAGCGCCATCAGTTCAAAGGATTCGTAGAGATACAGATCCCAGCATTTACAATCAGAGACTTCAAGCAGCAAAAGCAAAGGACCCTACAGATAGAGATTCCACAAGGATATGATTATGGAACAGATTACAATACCCTTCATATGATTCTGAATCCAGAGTATCAAGGTATCCGAAATTTTAATCCACAGATGGGTCAGCAATTGTAAAGAAATCCAGATTCAAATGCTGATGAGTTGTTGCTCAGAGTGACCGAGATGATGAAGAATCAGTTCGGTTTGAAACCAAAAGGGCAGGCCTTTTCGTACAAACGTCCATATACAGAGTGGTATGATTTGGCCGATCTTCCTACAAATTATAGGTTCCCGGAGTTTGCTAAGTTCACTAGTCAAGATAGCACGAGCACAATAGAGCATGCCAGTCGACATCTTACACAGTTGGGTGAAGCATCCATTAAATAGGCTCATCGAGTTTGTTTCTTCTCCTTGTCCCTGTCAGGACTAGCCTTCACTTGGTTCTCATCATTGCCATTTAATTACATTGCCAATCGGGCTGATCTAGAGAAGAAGTTTCATACATATTTCTATACTGGGACATGAGAAAAGAAAATCACAGATTTGACGATGATAAGGCAGAGAACTAATGAATCAGGTGCTGAGTTTCTTCAGAGGTTCTGAGAGACCAGAAATTTGTGCTTCTCATTGAATCTGACTGATGATCAGCTAGCTGCTTTAGCTATCCAAGGAATGTTGCCAACATGGAGGGAGAAGCTGCTTGGGCAAGAGTTTAACAATTTAGGTCAGTTGGCTCAACGAGTAGCAGAACTCATTAGCCAATTTTAGAATATGCGTAGAGACACCCGATTCCAGAAGAATGCCGCAATTACTAAAGCCTAAAATCCATATTCAGTTGATGAGGACGATGAAGAAGAAGAGGTAGCTACAGCCAAATGGAATTAGGGTAAGAAGATAGTGACGGTGCAAAATCCTTAGGGAAAAAGGGTTGAAGAGCTTTGATTTCGATGTCACAAAATTAGACAAGCTCTTCGATTTCTTGCTTGAGAGAGGATAGATCAAGTTGCTCACCAATCATGTTATGTTACCTTCTGATCAGTTGAAGAATAAGAAGTTCTACAAATTTCATAACACTACTTCTCATTCTACTAATGAGTGTAGAATTTTCCAGCAACATATACAGAGGGCTATTCAGCAAGGGAGGCTTAAATTTGATACGCCTCGGAAGATGAAAGTTGATGATAATCCTTTCTCAAAAGATTAGAATATGGTCGATGTTAAGTTGCTCAAAGGGAAGATTAAAGTCCTAACATCAACTAGGGCCAAAGAAACTGGAACAGTCGATCCAGAGATACAAATATTGGCTGATGAATATAGAGAAATTAAGAGGCGCCGTGACCGACAGAAAAGCCGATATGAGCAGGGAGAGACGTCAAGGAACAGGGCGATAAGGCCGCGTGTCACATCTTGAATTTTGTTAAATAAATGGCAACAACAGAAGAAAAATGATTATCAGCGTTGGTTCGAAGAGAAAGAATACCAGCGTCAATAAGAAGAAGAGAGGTATGAAAGAAAGCAAGGTGAATCACATTGAAATTGTCCTTTCTTCAGACATTATTGGAATCAAGATTTGAAATTGCCTACTAGAAATAATTACCCAGAGTGCAGTGAGCAATATTGGGAGTTTAGGCAATCTCAAGCCAACCGTCGATCTATCCATGCTCAAGAAGTGTTCACGATCAGCTCGGGAAGCGAGTTGTTGATCAAAATTAGGTTGATTGTGAAGAAGGTAATGAGGAAGAATATGTTTGGCAGGAAGGGCAATGGTGTCTAGGAGGTTTGACAAGAAGCCAGAAGAGAAGGGTACAACGCCTAAGGAATAGAGAGCTAGAACAGGCTCAGGCATCTGGTAGACCTCAAGTATGGCGTGCTAAACAAATAGTCGATAGGGGTCAATCATCGGCTGATATTCAAATGAATTTTCTGTTACCGTCAGAATTTAGAGCTCCAGCAGACAAAAAGTCTATTCAGATTTTGATGAATCAGAGTATGAGGAGATAGTTGCCAAGCTGACAGTTATATAGCAAGCTATATTCGATAAGCCAGTCAAGCATCGGCACTTAAAAGCTTTATATGTAAAAGGTTTCATTAATGGGAAGCCGATGAGCAAAATGTTGGTGGATGGAGATGCTTCTGTTAATCTTATGCCTTATACTACTTTTTGCAAGCTTGGCAAGGAACCGGGAGATTTGATTGAGACCGACATGATGCTTAAGGATTTTGGGGGTAATGCATCCAAGACTAGGGGGCAATGAACGTCGAATTGACAATTAGAAGTAAAACTTTGCTCACCACATTCTTCGTCATTGATGAAAAAGGTTCATACAGTTTACTCCTTAGTCGTGATTGGATTCATGCAAATTGTTGTGTACCATTAACTATACATCAATGCTTGATTCAGTGGCGTGGAGATGATGTTGAGCTGTTTCATGCTGATGATTCTGTGAGTAAAGCAACAACTGAACCAATGTATTAGGAACTAGAAGACTTCGAGTGTTTTTCTAGCAAGCTATAGGAAGGAGGCTTCATTAAGATCAACGATGAAAGCCAACAGCCGATCCAGCCAATCAGCTCTGAGAGTTTGTTTTAATGGATGATCCAATAGATGGTATAGATGGTAAACTAGGGCATGGCTTCACGTCGGCCGATCAATTAGAGGAGATAGGCCTAAGCCGACGTATGTGAGTGCTAAGTTGGATCCTGAGTATAAGCAAGAGTTGATAGATTTATTAAAGGAATTTAAAGATTGTTTTGCCTGGGAATACTATGAGATGCCTGGTATCAAGAAGCGATCAATAGAAAATGTCTGAAGGAATATTATCCTAGCGTTTGGATTAATACTTGACAGCCGATTTGTTCAGTCATCGGCTTTAATAGATGGTACCAAAAGGGTATCACCTTTAGCTCAAAAAAATAGCCCAAAAGGGAGAAAAGCCGATACGATATGTATCGCCTATAGAGCAAAAACCAACACAGAAACGATTATGGTATACACAAGACATTGTAGAAAGTACACTGAGGCATGATCACAGAAAAATAGAGGTTTTTTATTCATTGATTGGTTTGCCCTAAGTACAAACTAGTCAAAGACATTATTTATCGCATCCTGAGCAGATGTAACATTAACGATGGCCTCCGCTGTATCAACGAAGTCCTCGATTAACTCCTCGTGCTCTTTGGGGCCATCATTCATTGGGAAATCGGTCTCCATGGTATGAAGCTCGTACCCAGTCTGAACTTGCGCCACGGCCAGCGCCACCGATGCACCACGACGGACGCCATGGAGGGCGATCTCCTGGACAGGGGCCTAGATGTCGTGGAGGCGGGCGTTGATGAAGGGGCCCCGAGCATTGACGGTCATCGTAGCCATGTTCGCCGCTAGCTAGAGGTTCTCCAACTGCACCATCAGGGCTGGCGATCATAGAAACAAAGAAGATATCAAGACAAAGCCAGTGGGAATCAAAATAAAGGTGTTATTGGAATCCATCTTACCCGCCACCATGGCATCGGACTTGGCCAGCCACGCCCGAGCAGCGCTGGCCTCTTCCTCAGCAGCGTGAAGAGCGGCTTGAGAGGCCCCGAGGCGGATCTCAAGCTGATCATTTTCCCAAGTTGCGTTAGAATAATGGTCCTGGGCTACCCTCCACTCCCGGAGGAAACACCGGGCGTCGTCGCCGTTGTAGGAGTCAGAGGAGTCCAACGATGAATTCGGTGTGGAGGCGGCATCAGATAGAGCATTGGAGGGCTCACCGGCCCTGGGAGGAAGTGGACGAAGGCTGTCATTCAAGACAAACCTATAAACAAGTTAGAAAAGTTTATTGCCATGAGCAGAAGATATCGATCTGACCTCATACAGTGGAGGCACTGGCTCATTGGCAGGTTCTCCTCCGGAACCTCCTCCGCCCCGTGCTTGCTCTGGTTGTCCTCGCCAGCCATAGGGTTTGGTTAGATCTACTGAGAGGAGGAAGAAAACCGCTACAGGGTTTATGAAGGCAGAGAAGCGCAAAGAACAGAGGCAGTTGCAAGTATAGATGTGTTCGAGGCTAGAGCCCTCGGCTGGTTTTTATAGCTACAAAGATGGGATGGTAGATATCTCGAGACGTGTGAAGACTACCTGCAATTAATAGAAGGTGAAGCACCACCTCACTAATGACGAAGAGAATGCGGCGTTGATAACTGAGGACAGGAGATTGAGGAGTTTTCTTAATGAAGACCGTGTTTTCAAACTTAATTGGAGTAAGGTTAGAGGTCTAGAATCGGCTATTTTCAAATCGGCTCTTTAGCTGAGACAAGAAATACAATAGATTAATAGGAAATATGGTGATCATTGGTTCCACATAAAATATGTGTTGGTATGTAGATTACAAGTTTAGAACATCCTGAATTGCTTTCAATACTTTTAGCCGGATAGCATCGACTTCTGTGATTTGTTGCTTGTCTTCTTGGTGATCCCGGGAATGTTCTCAAAGGCTGCATGGATGTCCTTGCCTTCTTTGACCTTGGTCAACATTTCTGCTTTCTCCGCTTAATGGCATTGGGTATTTGAGCCAGATTGGACTTATGGCGATCGATGGCAGCCTTCATGTTCTCCAGTTCCTTCTGAAGTTCTGCACGCTTGATTTCTAGTTGGTTCAGCTCTGGCTCGATCCTGAGGGAGTTCTTCAAATTATCGATCAGCTATGCCAACTCTTTGGCCTCTTGTCTATTGGAGTTCTTTTTGGCCAATAAAGCTTCACGGTTAGACAGATTCCTCTGAGCCTTTTTCACCTTTGGGCCTTGATCTTCAATGATGGATAAAGGTGACAAGACTTTGGTGAGATCTCAGGATAAATTATCTTTAATGGCTAAGAAGACTCTTTACATTGAATCTGCATCTTGGACCAAATCGGCTATATCCTTCTCAAGCATTAGCAATATGTCCCTTAGCCAATTTCAGGTCTCTTCTGATAAAGCTTCTTTAGGAGAGATGGCTGATGAGCTGATTTCATCTTCATGTATATAATCTTCAAGATTGAAAGAATAGCTCAGGACTGGTGAGTTAAGTACCTACGACTGGGAAAGAAAAGTTTTGTTAAGAAATAACAACTTGTTTGAAAATGAGAAGAATGAGCAGATACAGTACCTTTTCTGGGTTAGTTTCTATCTGAGAAATAGGAACAGCTGATGATGCACCAATGGTATATGGTTGAATCGGTTCTGAACTTTCGACATTGGTATCTGCAAACATCAAGGAAGATTTTTTAGTTCATGCTTGTTGTAGAAGGATAAAATAAATATATGACTTTCTTACCATCAATTGTTTGTTGGACTGGAGGTTCAACAGTCTGGGTGTCAACATGAGCAGAATCACTTTCAATGGGTAGACTGTCAGACTTCTGCTCTTGCGTGAATATTTCCTCAGGGAGTGTCCGGCATGGTAAATGATCAGAGAAGGGTGAAAATTGAATGAAAAATCAAAAATTTTGAGGAGACACCTTGGCAACATTAGGAAGTAAAGTGGGAGGATTCTCATCTTCTGCCATCCCAGAAGCATCGGTTGTTTCAGCCGAATCGGTTCCTTTTGAGGATCGGCCGATGAAGGACAGGTTGGTGCTGATTTAAACACCCGAGACAAAAAGTTCAGCACCCAGAGCAGGTTGGGATGCAATGGTTGATAACTACAAGGAAAGAATCAGAATTAGAAATTGAATATCATTTTTTAGAAGAGGATGAATTGTTTTACCTGAGCAGTTGATGGTCTCGTTCTGCGAAGCCTTTTCCAGTAATGGTTTTCTGGGTTGTCCCTTGGGCTGCCTTACGTTTTGAAGATTGATTTGTTATAGTTGTAGAGGTAGCTTGGGTTTTCATCAGCTTCTTTAGTGTAGGTGCAGTTGATCCTAGTCTTAAGATTGGACACGACGGATAATACTCTATGGCATGCCCTTTTCTGTCCATAATTGGGGGATTGAATTCAGCATCCTACAAGGGTGTCCTATTAGATAAGTTGACAGAGGGACTTTAGTAGAAGATCTTTATGGAAGAAAAGGAGTTGACTGGTTACCTCACTATCGGAAGCAAAATCTTCATCCAGAGCTATACAGTTAGGATGAACTAGCCTGCAGAAGAGATGGGAGTACCACTCTTGCCACCAGGAATCATATAAATGAAAAGTGATGGGGGCTTTGGTCCATTCATGCAGATAGAGGGAAGGAAGATTTGATCATAACTGGAAAACTCTAGAAGCTTTCATTGCCTCACTAATGCCTTCTCTCGGTTTTAGTATATGTTTGAAAAATAGCCGGGGAGCAGTTGACCAAGACCAAACTGATGAGCTACGTAAGAAGGGTTGTCAAACTCATAGGTTGGAAGGTTGCACGGAAGGAAGGAACTGCGCAGACATTTTGCCACGGCCATGATGAAATTCGGCCGAAGAACACAAGGTTTAATGAAGGAATTGAAGATTGCATTTGGTCTAAGCAAAATTGATTCAAACCGAAATTTGAATTGCCATTTGGTCTCAGCATAGGGTACCAAGTTGATTCAAACCGAAATTTGAATGGGAAGACCAACTCATTCTTCTCATCCTCATCGTAGGGTACCAAGCCACATGTTCTCTTTCGCTAACAGTCGATTCATTCCCGATATGGTTCTGGATGTAGCTTGCCCATCCTGTGCAGTCCAATATTTTGGCCAGTTTCTTTGACCCAGCACCTAAGAGTTCATATGGCTGCATTGGTCCTGTTATTCTAAGACCAGTCAATATATAAACATTGGCCAAGGTAATAGTCATTGGGCCATGATCAAAGGCGAAAGCATTCAATGTGTTGGACCAGAAGTAAGAAGCAGCAATTAGGAGTGAATCATTTCTCTTAATTCTAGACAGTAAAAGGGTCAGGCATTGGCTTAAATCATAAACTTCCTAGTCTCCATCTTTTTTGTCTGACACTCTATGGAACCAGTCTCTCCATCCCTTAGGCATTTTGGGCCAATTCCTAAAGAAAATTTTGGTGTTCTAAGAAGATAGATCTACCAAAGACTGTCTAAAGGGAATTTGATTGGTTTCTTGGTTAATAAAATCCAAAGGGTTAGCATCTCCCATGGGTCCAAGGTAATAAGCATTTAGAACAACAGACGAAGGGATCAAAATTTCATTTTCCATCCCCTAGAAAGCTAGATGAGATAAACTTAAGGAAGAGAAAAATACAGAGCAGCGACTGATTGTTGAAAGGTGGAAGTTTGGAGACGTACCTCAGGGATGTAGTCGCTGGTCCCCATTTTAGTTGGAATAGATCCAAATCCGAAAAAGGTTACAGAGGAATGACTTAACGAGCAGCTCGAGCAGAGGAAGAACTACTAGGGTTGGAGCTCTAGTGGTGGCGACTTTGGTTGTTGAAGCTCACTCGAAGAAGGGGAAAGCGAATGAGCCGAGTGAATCGGAAATGATATTGTTGGGGTATTATATAAAATTCAGACCGAGAATATCGAGAGTCACGCGTATATTTCGGAATAAACGGTTGTGACATGGTGAACAGGTAAATAGAAATTTTGGAATAAAATCATTTTTATCCCAAAAGTGGGGGGCATGTGTTTACACCAAAATTTGGGAAGAAGAACGCGGGAACTCGAAGCTTCCAAGATTGTGTTATTAAGAAATCGATTGCATAAGAATCGATATCAGCTGATTTAGATGTGGTACTGGGTTCGGCTCTCTTCGGATGACATCAGCAGATAACATCAATCAGCTATGATTGGCTCTCTTCGGATGACATCAGCAGATGACATCAGCAGATAACACAAAAAATTGTAAGGCTGCATCGGTCCGACCGACCTCTTACGAGCTCTAGTATAAGTTAGTTATCGATCCTTATCTAGTTCAAGTACGGCTGCATCGGTTAAGTTCGACCTCCACTGTTCGAATTAGATTAAGGTCAAGTTATTGACTCTACCTAAGGGTGGCATCCTTCGGATAGATTCATTAAGTTACCGATCTTGCTGATTTCCATGTTGTCATTAGTTTTCAGCAATATTAACATGCCCGATCGAGATCGATCTAGATCGGCCTCACATCCTTTTAGTCCCTCGTTTATTTTGTCACATTGCGATGGTTCCTACTTTAAACGATGGATTATGTTTTATCGACTGTGCTACTTCGATCTTGACCATGCATAGTACACGGTCAAGGCATGTCTGATCCTGAGTAGGTTTACTAGCTAGTTAAATCTGGTCTATAGCTCGCTATCATGGCTGTAACGATCATGTCAATCTCCACTGTTAGCACTTTAAATTGAAGTATGTCAGCTGGTAGAGTTGCTTTCGACCAGACGTGACCTTGGCTGTTTGCTATGCCTGCATCGGCTAAATAGCCGATCGCCCGTACTTTAACGTTTATGGTGCGTCTTCATGATTCTGTTAAATGTGAATAGATCTGTTTACTTTAAAGGTTTAATCCGTTGTCTTTATTATGGCTGCCATTGATCCGGTCGAACCCCACTGTTAAGGATAACATGCTAGGTCTGATGAGTTTATAGATTTATCCATATTGAATAGTCAATTGTTCACATGCTGTAATCTATTTTCTTCCTGAATCGGCTATTTCAGCCGATTCGTCTGTGTTTTCATAGATATGGTACGCTTTCATGAACCTGTTGAAGCATGATCGGTTCTATGGATTTTTTGGTTCTAGACTATCATCATCATCATCATAGCTGCATCGATCCGATCGAACCTCACTGTTGGTGGTACTAGATTAGATCTAGATAGTTCGTAGATCTGGCTATATTAAACAGTCGATTGTTTACGTGTTACTTGCTCAAGGGAAAAGATCATTAAAACCGAGTGGCTTGCTGTTTCAGGCACATCGACAAATTTTTACGCCGACAGCTTGGAGTGGCATACCCATACGACGCATGGATGGCACAAGGAACCCGCAACGCGACGACGACAAGGCCTGGAAGGACATGCATGGCTCGTCATGATCCGTCAGCTCAGCTCCCAGCTCTCGGTCACAGTAGGCCGAGGTGCCCAGACGCTGATGCAGACAGGTGGCCGCACAGACACATACGAGTAGCTTCCTCATCGGATAGCATGGAGGTGCTCGAGCTGGCCGCCACTGCACCGACTGCACCTGGTAGCTTGTTGGACTGGAGCAGCCTCGTGGCCTCTTTCTTTGGAGAAACAGGCAGTGCGGCGAAGGGACTCATGGCGGCGCTTCGAGCTCCGAGTACTCAAGAGTACGGTCAGGGGCCAACCGCCAACGTAGCCTGTTCCATGCAGCGGCCGGAATATTTGACGATACATGTCGTTTCAGTTACCAATAATGCAGGATTACAAGGCTCCTGGGATCAGAAATCTTTCTGCTCTACGAGTACTCTAGAAATCAGAGGAGAGGATTTTTTGCCACAATTTCAACCAAGAGCAACAAGTGGTTGCCATGCCAATGCTTTTTTCCCACAAGGACGGTAAGGGTTTTGCCATTATTTTTTAGAAGAGAATTGGCACATTGTCCCCCCACCAAAAAGGATGACAAGGGATTTGTTGTAGATTTATTAGAAGAAGAATAAAATTGACTCAGTTTAAAAGAAGAGAATTGGCCAGTGTAGATGTGTACCCAATTGGTTTTTGGCTAAGGGACCTTTTATTGTCTGCACAGGGTGTAGCTAAAAATGAAGTGTATGGAGACATCATTAGTCTATTATGTTGGAATATCTAATGGTTGGAACCAAAATATCCGAGATATGCATGGCATGTGTTAACGGCGTATTGGCATGTTGGATTGCTACTCAAGGCATGTTGTTACGGCTCCACTAGAGATAGGATAGGATAACCCCAAGTTGTTGTAATCTCTTGTTGTAAGTTAGCGTCTAGATTCATTTGTTGCTGTTCAAGTTGTAAGTGCCACGCTAGGGTTTTTTCCTGGCTATATTAACATGGAGCCATGAGCCTGAGAAGGCATCACGTTACAACCATCTTCACATGGTAATCAGAGCTATGTTAGTCCACAAACTCATCGATGGTGTCTTCTTTCGTGCAACCTGCATCATTCTCTCTGATTGGATGTCCGGTCACAGAGAAGCTCGCCAAGAACAACTTTCCTCTTTAGAAAGCGCAAGTGCTCTCTGCCATCCACGGTGCGCAGATGGCACACTTCCTCGATGTCACCACAGAGGAGATGCCACCAAATGACATCCCCAAGTCAGCTGACAAGCCGGACAAGCCCATCCCCAACCCTGAGTACGCGACGTGGGTTGCGAAGGACTAGTAGATCTTCAACTACTTGATCTTGTCTGTGTCCAGGGATGCCCAGGTGCAGGTGTCTGCATGCACCACCACCACTGAGATCTAGAAGGCGATCCAGGACATGATGGCCTCCCAATCCCGTGGCAGAGTGATCAACATGCGTATGGCTTTGGCCACCGCACAAAAGGGCTCGTCCACCGTCGCTGAGTTCTTCAGCAAGATGAAAGCCCTCACCGATGATATGGCAGCGGTGGGCAAGAAGCTGGAAGATGAAGAGATTGCTTCATACATCCTCGTTGGACTTGACATCGATTTCAATCCTATCGTGTCATCCATGGCGTCCCGTATTGAGCCTCTGACCCTCAGCGAGCTCTACACCCAATAGGTGAGTTGGGAACAAAGGATGGATCAGCTCCACGGCAGCTCAGGCTCCTCGACGAATGCCACCACATGTGGCGGTCGCAGCGGTTTCACCCGCGGCGGTGGTCATGGCCATGGCGGCCGCGGCCGTGGGCGCAGCAACAACGACGGCAATGGTGGACGTCCTCAGAACCCTAACGGTGATCGCCCCATGTGAAAGCTCTGCGGCAAGGGGGGCCACACCGTTCTTCCAAGTGCTTCGACGCCTCCTTCACTGGACTTAAGGAGCAGCGTCAGACGTCGTTAGCTATGCCCCCCTACGGCATAGATACAAATTGGTACACCGATACCGGTGCTACTGATCACATCACCAAATAATTGGAGAAGCTCACCGCCCGCAACAAGTACCACGACACCGATCAGGTGCATACCACCAATGGCGTAGGTATGAGAATCAGCCAAATCAGTCGAAGTATTGTTCGTACCCCTAAACAAGATCTTGTTCTTAAGAATGTTCTTTATGTTCCTGAAGCTAACAAAAATCTTGCCTCTGTTCATCGTCTTATATCCGATAACACTGGCTTTATTGAATATCGTCCCGATTATTTTTTGATCAAGGATCAGGCCATGAGGAAAATGCTGCTTAGAGGGGATTGCAAAGGAGGGCTATATACATTGAAGTCATCAAGGTCTTCGTCTAATTAAGCGACGCATGCCGCCATCAAGCCCTCCATGTCTAGGTGGCATAGCCATCTTAGTCATCCATCATCATCTATAGTCCAACAGGTCCTTAGCAAGAGTCGTGTCCCTTTTGTTTCTGAGTCCAATAAAGAACATGTGTGTGATGCCTATCAATAAGGCAAGAGTCATCAATTGCCTTACCCCATGTCAATCAGTGTATCATCAAGTCCTCTTGAACTTGTGTTTTCGGATGTATGGGGCCCTGCGTCCACTTCTGTTGGTAGAAATAATTACTATGTTAGCTTTATTGATGATTTTAGCAAGTTCACATGGATCTATCTCTTATGTCACAAATCTAAAGTTTTCCAAAAATTTCATGATTTTCAATCCATGGTTGAGCGGCAATTTAACAAGAAATTTTTAGCTATCCAAACGGATTGGGGAGGCGAATATCAAAGATTGAATGCCTTTTTCCAAAGCATAAGCATCTCACATCACGTATCTTGCCCTCATGCGCACAAACAAAATGGCTCCGCTGAACGTAAACATGGGCACATAGTTGAAGTTGGTCTAACTTTGCATGCTCATGCGTCCATGCCTTTAAAATTTTGGGATGAGGCTTTTGTCACTGGCACTTATTTGATTAATAGGCTTCCTAGCAAGGTTATTCAAGGCCAAACTCTTCTAGAGCGTTTATTTCATCAAACACCAGATTATCTCAAACTTCGTACTTTTGGGTGTGCATGTTGGCCTAACCTCCGTCCTTATAATTCTAGAAAACTCCAATTTCGCTCTAAGTAGTGCGTCTTCGTTGGTTATTATTGACGGCTGTTAACACCAATTATAAATCATCAACATAACCTGCATATATACTTAATTCCATCACCAAACATAGTTATAGGGTTTGATTCTAACAAGTTCCATGAGTTTTGGTGCTCTCACTTGTCTTGCAGGATATTTAATTTTTTATAGAACAAAATTATCTCAAAAGGTGAACTAAAGTGCACCATTGCGAAGAGCTCGTCGAGTTGATTGAAACAAATATATTATTTGCTATATTTGGAGCTCAGAATGAAAAGATATAAATTTCGCAAACAAAAGAAAAACTCCACATCATGAGCTGCGGGATTAATTGGACCTAGTTCAGAATTTGGCCCATAAAGGCCATGTGCATTTTAATAAGATATGATGGAAAGTTTAGTACCAATGAGGCTAACTAAGAGGGGAGGGTGCCAGACGCCCCCATATATAGCAGCCCTCCCCCCTCCCCTGGAGCCATCTTGAAACCCTAATTCATATCCTCATTACAGGATCAGGGCATCAAGAGAAGATTAGTTCTTTATAGGATCTAGTCTTCTAAATAAAAATATTGAGTTAGAGAGTGAGGGAAGAGTTTGGAGGAAGTGTTGGCCTGTCGGTGCTACCTCAACGGCTTGTACTTTAGTGGATCTAGGCTTCTCCAAGTCTACATCTGAGATACCTCTGGTAATTGATTTCTGTTTAAAGTAAGTTTTGTGCTCTTTTGTTCATGGGTTCATAGTTCTTTTGAGTGCTCTAGTTCTTGTTAGATCTCTAGATTAGAGTAGTAATCGTTAGCATAAGCGTGGTGCTTAGGCTATTGGCTATATGTGTTTGCTCCCTGTTTCTTGGTTGTGTGGTAGCAACAGGAAGTGACAGCCCCGTCTATGCTTTATAGTTCACACCGAATTAAGCATGTTCTTAAATTAGTAGCACCGTAGTCGCGTCAGTAGAGTTATCTATTAGCAGTACTTTACTGTCTAAGCGACGTCCCAAAGTGAATACTAGAATCATAAGCCTTTCTTTGCATAGGGTCATAACCATAAGAATCATCTCTACTCATAGCTTAAACATTGATTGCTATCCCTGGACAAACTAAATGTTAGACAACACACACGTTTTGTAACACCCTCAGTGTTACCCCGTTAATCATCTACTAAAACATGTCATGAGCATCATACTTGTATGTTAATGCATGTGGTGAAGTGTGTAGATCAATTTCTGTAACTCAAAATGATCAATAAAAATGCTAAATGAAAGTTGGTTCAATGGTTGATGCATATCAAGTAGGGTTTAAAACCAATTTTTATTAAGCAAAAATACTATAGAATATGTGTGTGATACTTAAATAAAGTTGGAAGTGCGAACTTTGTAAATGACAATGAAATACTTGCTATTGAAAAAGAATATTGCTGAGTAATATTTTTAGTAGCTTAGAAATGCAATATGAAATTAAGATTAGCTCAAACGCTTAGAAAATTTCTAAGTTTGTGGACAGCTAGACGCTGCTATGTTTAGCAATTTATTTGAAGAGATTGGGTTAAGGAGTGTTGTAGTGCTATGATTCGATTTAGTAGTTCCATATGCCATCTTGAGTGTAGTGAAGCCAGTTTAGGTTTAGGAGCAACGGTTTGATCGTGATCATCGCTTTAAAATTCATGCACGTCATAGCTTTGTGCTGTCTGGCGTCGTCAGCATGGTCACCCGCATGGCCACGTGGTTGTGTCGTGCACGCGCGTGTGGCTGAGCACCGACTGGCCATGGCCACCGTGGCCTTGCCATGGCTTGGCCGCTCTGGCTGCACTGCTAGGACGTCGGTCCGCTCTACGCCCGATCACCCCTACCATCGTGGTTGCCGTAGGTGCTGCTGCTGCCTCTACGCCCGCACCACCATGACGCCGCTACCGCCACTATCGCATCACCACACTGCGCGCCTACAGTTGCACTGCGCCTCTGGTCCGCCTTGATGCTGAGCGCACGTGGTCGTGTCACCGTCGCCTTGCCATTGATGGCACTACAGCTCGCTGGCCATGCCGGACACGAGCGTGCGTGTCTATCAGCTAGTGTCTAGCCATGGGCTACACCGGTCGTGCCAACCGCATCCCGCTAAGGCGCGCCTTTGTCGAGTCGCTGGCTGCCCCTCCCCCACCACTCCCTCGCTCTCTCTCTCTGTTCTCGTCGCCCTACCACCGTTGAATCACACCGGCGCCACAGCTATGAGGGGTCATCTCTCATCAATCCCTCTTGTCCGCGCCTCCGCCCTCATGTCCCCTCTCCAGCTATCCCCACGCCGCTTTGATTGCGGCTCAGCCGAGCCTCAATTTTGGAGCTTCGCCCCGCCACCGCACCGTTAAGACCCATCACCGCCCGCACCATGGCCAGCCTCCACTTCACCCTACGCAAATTCGTCTGCACCAATAGCTTGTCTTGGCTCCCTCTCCACCATGCACATACCAGAGGGAGCACTACTGCCTCCCCATTGCTGCTAACTCGGCCGTGTCCGCCATTTCTCGTCGCTGTGCTCGTCGCGCGCACGTGGCCAGCCCTGCTCAGGTAGTCACTGGCCAAACCACCACTTTGGCTGGGTTTGCGGTGTGGCCCTGGTGCTTATCCCCTATCTCTATCATCATGTTAGCGCTGTAGCTCGCCGGGATGACCGCGGCGCCATCGTGGGCTACCGCGCACGGTGGCAGCTCGCTCTAGTGCTCCCTGTTGCTCCATATCGCCGCTTAGGGTAGGTGTTAGGGGCGTAGATGGGGTTCGGCTCGTTAGTTGGGCCGGTGCGAGCCTCGAGTGGCTAGCGTACCGTCTAGTGCCATCGCTCGCCGTGTTGGCAAGCACGGGGCATCTTGGGGACCTCTCTAGTGCGAAGGTGAAAAGATACGAGGGCTTCGTTGTAAAGTCGTTGTCTATAGAAATAGTACGTGTAGTGTTCATGCTATTGTCTGATAATGCGATGGTGTTTTTGTAAGAGTGCCAACGCTCACACGGGTTCCCCGCCACGGGCCGCTTGCGTGCGTGGGCCGCGCCCTGCGTGGGCCATGTTGGGCCAAAATCGGTTTATCTTTTCGTGGAAAATAGAAATAGTTTTTCATTTTAATTCTGAGCTGAACTTTGGTAATTAATATAAAATAATGTAGGTGTCCAAAAATTATGAAACTAATTTTGTTAGGTTCCCAAAAACATTGTCTACCTGTTACTATAGTTAGTTCGTACATATCTGTGTGGTTGCTAAGGAGCAATAAAATAGTTGAGATGCTTTGTATTATTTTGATGAATAATTGTAGGAATTTTTGTGGTAGATTGGTGATAGCAAAAACCCTAAAGTTTTTATAGTAGCTTCATTATATTATTATGTGCTAACTGTAATTTTTGTAGCCCTAGAATAGACTACTTAATATGGTCTCTAAATTCCCATTAAGGCTAAAAGAATAATGACATGATATTGGTTTATAAAAGTTAAGCACTTGTAGGGTGAGCTTGAAATCTATTTGGTAGAGATAATGATTAGCTTAGTATCTTAGTTATTATAGCTAGCTTAGTAGCTTAGCTTGTGTATTCTTATTTTAAGAGTTGCTGTTGCCAAAATACCAAGTGTTGCATCATCATTGCATGCATGTAGAGAACGAGTTGGAGTTTGTGACCGCTGGAGAGCAGGAGTATGAGGAGGTGATCGAGGAGTATGATGAGGAGGTTCTCGTACAGGAGGAAGCCTTGGAGCCACCGACGACTGACTTAGCTGACACCCCGCCTGCCCAAGGCAAGCCCCGGTGCATAACCCTTATTTTGAATCATTACTGGATATATATATATATATGTGATGTGCATTTATGTTATAGGATTTATATTGAAACTACATGCATAGATAAACTTACCTATGAGTCCTACTAGCATAGGTTGAGTAGATGCTATGCTTAGTCTATCGGTAGCATGAGTAACCTGTCGTTACTCACAATAGGATTATTATTATTACTCTCATGATAAAATGGTGAAAGGAAATGGAGACCGGGCAGGGATATGGTATGGGTATTGGTGGGTGTAATAGGTTGTGTACCGTGGCCAACGGGGCATAGCTTGGTTACATTTTTTCCCTATCCATGTCGGTTAAGGACCGTCCGTTGTTGTGGATGGCAGTTAGGTCACATACTTATTATCCTGAGCACATACTTGCTTATGGGAGTGGGAAAGCTCGTTGCTCTCTTGTTGTGGGTTCTGGCTCTTTCTGGACCGATTGATTGGAGGCGGGCATGGGAGAGGTCTAAGCACCACACTGAGTCCGGGACTCAGGAGTGGGGGCTTGGAGTCCAAGTTTGGACGGGGACCTAGACCCCTTGATAGGAGAGTGATGGGTTGGTCTTGCTTGTGCCTGGGGTACAAGTGGGGCGTGTGTTTTGGGGTACCCAGCTAGGATACATTGGTTCACAAATCGCCATGTGATACGGTATGACTTGGCTATGGTCTAGCACTGTAGTAAGAACTAGAAGATGAAAGAGATGAATGGATCTGATTGCTCAACACATGCTTGAAAGTAGAACAAGTGCTTACATAGAATGGTTAGCTAATGAACTAATCATGACTGCTAATAAAACACATACATAAGGACTCACTACTAGTAATGCTTTTCACAAAAAGGAAACCCAACAAACCATAAAGCATATCATATCCTTTGGAGTCGGGAAATTATTCCCACTAGTCAGGTAAGTCTTGCGAGTACATTGTGTACTCATGGTTTATTTACTCCTGTTGTAGGTGCAACTTGAGGAGTGGCTGTTGTGTGGAGGATTTTTCTGGTGGGCACAGACGGATCCTTGTATCTTATCGTTAGATGTTTATTTCAATTCATTTGCTTAAATTCCACACTCTAAACTTGGTATTGTAATAATGTATTTTCGAGAACTCTTGTTGTATGAAATGGACTAAGTATTATAAACTCATTCTCATTATTGGATTTTGGATGAAAAACATGGATTGTTGGAGTTCTCCCTTGGGGTGTGCTCGATGTAACCACTGGTGTAGCTTACTTTTGGGGTGCTTAGTGTCTAGTGGAAGACAAGCGCCCAATGTGTGTGTTATTTCGGGTGGTTCTACCACATGTTTTCCATTGGATACGATACTCGGTAATACTCCGGGTAAAAACTACTTCGATACCCGTACGCTTGGATTTTGTCTCCGCGTGCCTCCACAGGTGTCAACAACTTTTTTGGTGCCATTGCTAGGGAAACGGTTGTTGTGATTTCATCGAACCAGGTTTGTCCTTGTATCTTTTATTTTATTTATATTTAAGCATGGATAACATCATGCCTATCAATCAATTCGATGCTCCCACAAGCACAACTAGAGCCACCGAAATCTTGAAACCTATCCTTACAACAAAGCTATGAGTTGCGCCCTAGTTTAATAAATTTGGTCTAGGAACAATCATTCTCAGGAGAAGGCGATAAAAACCCATATACCCACCTACAAGAGTTTGAGCAAACTTGTGCATGCTTGCATATCGCAGGCATGTCACATGAAACCTTAAAGTGGAAGCTATTTCCATTCTCTTTGATAGGAAGAGCTAAACACTGGTATACCCGAACCATAGGAAGTGTACAAGGAGATTGGGAAGCTCTATGCTCTAGCTTTTGCTTATCTTTCTTTCCCATCTCTAGAGTGGTTAGCCTTCGAAGAGTGGTTCTATCTTTCAAACAGAAAAAAAAAGAATCTCTTGGTGCGGCATGGGCACGTTTTAATGGCCTAGTCCATTCTGGCCCCGACCTTACCATTCAAGACCATATAATTTTACAACACTTTTATATGGGTCTTAGTGGGGAGACCACATAGTTTCTTGATACATCTTCTGGAGGTGCCTTCTTACATTGCTCTACTAGTGAAGGGAGAAAAATCCTTAGAAAAATCCTAGATACACCCCCTACACTAGCGTTCGTGACGATGGCTCAGAACACATAGTTGAGGAAACTCCTGAGGAAGAACCTGTGATAGTTGAGCTTGAGCCTTTATCTACTCCTCTTGAAGCCTCAACTGTCCTCCAAGTTCCCGAACCACCAAAGGAGGAAGAAATTCTGACTTTGGAAAATATGTTTGAATTCGAGGAAGATCTTTTCTCTGATTTTGGAAACACCTCAAATTATTATGCAATAAGAAAATCTTTGGCACCATCAGCACCCAACCAATATCTTCCTGACCCAATCGAAGAGAAGTTCCTTAAAAGGACTATGAAGGAGTTGACAATGATCATAAACAATGAGTGGTTGAAAGAATCCATACTTTCTCCAGAAGTCATTCGTTTAGATGCTCCTTCTACCTCCATTCGTTGTCAGATTCATAAAACCTCCTTCGATGCTTTTTATAATCCAGTTGTAGTAGTAAATTGTATGTCTAAATCTTTTGCACATACCCTTCCTAGAAATATGCAATTAACTCCAACAACCAAACTCTTAAAAAGTCTCTCAGGGCAAATCCTTTCTAGTGAAGGAATTTTTCACCTCATCCCTATCAAAGTAGACGAAACCAAGGTGTGCCTTAGTTTTTATGTTATCGATATTTGGGAGTTCAATCTTTTGATAAGGCATCCAATAGAGAGACTTTTACATCAAGGAAGAAATGGGAGTATAACTGTAAGTCTCGAGAAAAGCCTAAACCTTTCTATTCCCATCACTCGATCGTTACATGTTAAGACAGAGATGAGTCTCGAGCAAGATCCAATGGAGGAGATTATGGCAACATCTCTCCTGGAAGCTTTCGACAAAGACCTCAAAGAAGATGCCCATGATTTCATCCAAGACAAAGAAGAACCATGAGATCCTTTCCCTCTAGATGAGACTCAAGAGCCACCAAAACCCCCCATTGTGCTCAAACTCCTTTCTTTAGGTTTGAAATACACTTTTCTAATCAACGATAGGAAGTCTCCTGTGATTATTAGTGATAAACTCTCTAAGGACGAGATCCTCTAGCTCCTTACCATTTTAGAAAAGCATCGCTCTGCCTTCGGTTACTCACTCAAAGACTTCAAGGGAATTAATCATGCCCTTTGCACTCATCGCATTCCCATAGATCTAGCATATCCCCCTTCTAGGGAGCCCCAACGTAGGCTTAATAATGCAACGAGAGAATTAATCCCACAACGAATAGTCACAGGATGACAGATGTGTATTGATTACCAAAAACTTAACAAGGCAACAAAGATCACTTCCCGTTATCCTTCATCGATGAGATGTTGGAATGGCTTGCAAAGCATGCTTTCTTTTGTTTCCTTGATGGGTATTCTGGCTATCATCAAATTCCAATCCATCCTGATGACCAAAGCAAAACTACTTCTACTTGCCCCTATGGAACATATGCTTATCATAGGATGTCTTTTGGATTATGCAATGCTCCAGGTTCATTCCAAAGGTGCATGTTGTCTATATTTTTTGATATGATAGAAGAAATCATGGAAGTTTTTATGGATGATTTTTCTGTTTATGGAAAAAATTTCAATGATTGCTTAGAAAATTTAGACAAAGTTTTGCAAAGATGTGTAGAAAAGCACTTAGTCCTTAGTTGGGAAAAATGTCATTTCATGGTTAGAGAAGGCATAGTGCTTGAACACTCAGTGTCTGAACGTGGGATTGAGGTAGACCGAGCTAAGATAGAAGTGATAGAATAGCTACCTCCTCCTACGAATGTCAAAGGGGTACGAAGTTTTCTTGGCCATGCGGGGTTCTATCATCGTTTATAAAAGATTTTCTCATATTGTTAGACCCCTTACAATGTTTGTTAGCCAAGGATGCTCCCTTTGAGTTTGATGATGAGTGTTTAAATGCTTTTCGAATCCTTAAGAAAGCACTCATCTCTACACCAATCATTCAACCCCTTGATTGTTTGCTGCCTTTTGAAATCATGTTTGGTGCTAGTGATTATGCTATGTGGGCAGTTTTGGGTCAAACGAAAGATAAAAAGCATCATGCAATTTCTGATGCTAGGAAAACTCTGCCAGGACCTCAACTTAATCATGCAACAACTAAAAAAGAGCTTCTGGCTGTTGTTTTTGCTATTAACAAGTTTAGGTCTTACTTAGTAGGAGCAAAGGTTATTGTTTACACTAATCGTACTGCTCTTAAATATCTCCTTACTAAGAAAGATGCTAAACCTCGGCTTATAAGATGGATCCTTTTGCTTCAAGAATTTGATTTAGAAATTAAATATAAGAAAGGAATAGAAAATTCTATAGCTGATCACTTGTCGAGAATGCAGTTCGAGAATCCACAGGAGTTGCCCATCGATGATTTTCTTTGGGACGACTTGCTCCTAAAGGTCGTAGGATCCGACCCCTGGTATGCAAATATTGTTAATTTCATGGTTGCAGGTTATGTACCACCAGGGGAGAATAAGTGGAAGCTTACCCATGAAAGTCGCCTCCACCTATGGGATGAACTGTACATCTACCGAGTTTGTTCTGATGGACTGCTCAGGAGGTGTGTTCCGGTTGAGGAAGCAACCAAGATCATCGAGAGATGCCACTCATCACCATATTATGGACATTATAAGGCATTCCGCACTAATGCTAAGATCTAGCAAAGTGGATTCTTCTGGCCAACCATATATGACGATACCAAAGAATTTACACGGAGGTGCTTCCCATGTTAGAAACATGGGACTATCAATGAAAGGGACGCCATGCCACTCATCACCAACCTCCAGTTAGAACTCTTTGATGTCTGGGGCATTGACTATATAGGACCATTTCCAAAATCCTGGTAGTGTGAGTACATCCTGGTGGCAGTCGACTATGTCTCAAAATGGGTTGAAGTTTTACCATGTCGAGCTGTAGATTCCAATAACGCTAAGAGGATGCTTTCTAAGACTATCTTTCCACGCTTCAGAGTTCCACGCATGGTAATTAGCGACGGAGGTCCTCACTTCATTGATAGAAAGTTTCTATGCTTCTTATCCGATCATGGGGCTGTAAGGAAAATAGACCCTAGGCCCATTTACTTTGGATTTTGGTGTTTGATGACCAACACAACCAAATTGGACTAATGAATTTGCAAGTGATTGTTTTGTTATTCAATAGGGTGCAAGACGTGGCTTGGACGAAGGCGACGTGATGATCCGATGATCAACACCTTAAGCAAGACCTTAGAAGAACAAGGGAAGACCCAAGATATCAAGCAAAGTCCACGCACGAAGATAGGAACCAAGCCGTATGCAAGATCGCAAAGAAATGAGCTCACAGAGGTGACCGGACGCTCTGATCAAGAAGCTCGACAACAGGCGTCAGCAGCAGCGACCGAACGCTGGCAGCAAATCGACCGGACGTAGAACTGCAGCGTCCGATCGAGTATAGAGAGGTTCTAGAGCGGCGAAACTACGGCCAAACGCGTCCGGTGGCAGGTGACCGGACGCTGGCAGCGTTCGATCAGTTGATCGTAGCTCTAACGGTTGGGACGACTGGGCGCGTCCGGTCAGGACGTGATCAGCATCTGGTCAGTAGCAGAAAAGCGGGATTTCATCCCCAACGGCTACTTTCTCATTGGGGCTTATAAATAGACCCCCCAACCAGCCATTTGAGCAGTGTGGAGCTGAGGAAACATATCAAGGGTGTTGATACACCATTTTAGTGATCTTCACTTGCATAGTGCTTAGTGATTCATTTGGTGATTAGCGTAGGTGCTTTGCGAGGTGCTTAGGTTGATTAGACTACCGCTTATGCGCTTACTCTAGGTTTAGGCCTAGTGTTTAGTGAGGTTTGCAAACATCTTACCACTCGGTGCTTGCGCGCACCATTGTTGTACATCGAAGGGGCTTGTAGTCTTGCGAGATCACACCAACCGCGTTTATGGTGTGGCCGCCACCATGTACCGGAGGGAATAAGGCCCGCGGCATTTCGGCCGAAAGCTTGATAGTGAAGGCGGTGGGAGCATCCAGGAGAGGCTTGCTTGAAGAAGGCGTCGGAGACCCACTGGCGCTGGGGAAGGCTCGAGGCTATCCATGGAGTTACTCGACCGGGAGCTTGGCCCTTGCGAGGATTCTCTTGCGTAGGGGCTCTAACGAGGACTAGGGAAAGCTTGCGTGCTTCTCGATACCTTTCGGTAAAAATACCGGAGTCGTCGACGGAGTTTGTATATCTCTACCTTGCTCTTTAGCTTCCGTGATTTATATTGATTATATTACTCCTTTTATGTAGAGATAGCAACACACTAGCAAAATCATAGTTGCACATTTAGATAGTTTATCTTTTGCATAGGTATTGCTAAGGTTAGAAAAAGAAGTCATAGTTTAGAGTTAGAATTTTAAGTTGCCTAATTCATCCCCCCTCTTAGGCATCATGGTCTACTACATGGGTTCGTCATAACATCGTGACACCATATCATCCTCAAACTAGCGGACAGGTAGAAATGTCAAACAAGCAAATAAAGAACATTCTACATAAGACAGTTAATAAGATGGGGATAGCATGGAAGGATAAGTTATCCGGAGTACTATAGGCATACATAACGGGTTACAAAACACCTCTTGGAATGTCACCATATCAACTCATCTATGGAAAGACATGCCACTTACCCGTCGAGTTGGAATTTAAAGCACATTGGGCCATAAAAAGGTGGAACATGGACTTTGAAGCGGCCGGAAAGAAGAAAAATGCAACTCTTTGAGCTAGAGGAATGGCGAGAAAAGGCATATCATAATGCAAAACTCTACAAAGAGAGGATGAAAAGGTGGCATGACAAAGGATTGAAAAAGAAGGAATTCAAACCAGGTGACAAGGTGTTGCTTTTCAACTCTAGAGTGAAGTTATTTGGATATGGGAAACTATGAAGCAAATGAGAAGGACCTTACAAGGTAATTAGCGCATCGTCTCACGGAGCAGTCACACTTCAAAATGACGAAGGCACGCTTTTCAAGGTAAATGGTCAACGTTTAAAAGATTTCCATGACACAATTGCTAGAAGAAGAATTGGATATAATTAACTTCGTAGAATTTAAATAACATTTTCAATTTAGCTCTTCTTCTTTACTCTGGAAAAAAACTTAAAAGCCATGCTTACCTGCTAAAGTATTGCCAGGATCTCCCTAGTCTTTTGTTGGTGCTTGTTTCCATATATTGTTTATGCAAGGTAACATAATTCAAGTGTGGGGGAGGCAAACCTCCCGAGTAGAGCATAGCATCAACAAATGTTGAAAGAACGACGACATCAATCAACTTGGGGGAGAAGGCACCCCCGTGTATCCAGGTAAGTATTTTTTCTCCTTTTGTTTTATTATTATTAGTTTGCTTTAAAATATATGTGTTAAAAAAGATGAATAACTAAAAGCAAAAATAAATAGTTATCCCTATAGCAGTAAAAATAAAAACAAAATAAAAAGAGTGTGTCTAGTTTGCTTTAATTTCTTTTAAGAGCTAAATAAATAATAAAGACTCTGAGGCAAATCTCTTAAAATAGAAAAGATGAATAGTTGCTCTGTTGTAATTCCTTTCAAGTACCTAGACCATGTTCGCTTGAGCTTATCAGCCAAAATCAGCCCTACTTTTTAGCCATGGGAACGGTGTTTTTCTCTCACAATAAATCAGCCCTACAAATCATCAAGAAGAAGAATAAATCCCCGCCTAACAGGCCCTAGTTTTCAGTCTTGAATTCTCCCGAGTTTTGGATAAGATTGTTTTGATATAAGGATTTACTTTGAACTTGAAACTCATGTGTAGCATATGCTTGATCTAAATCTAGATAATTGACGGATATGATATAAGAAGGTCTCGAGTGTTGTTTATCTTGTTCCAAGTGATACTAAAGTTCTAGAGATTTCTTTTGAAAAACATAAAATGCTACATGATGAGTTCCTGTATGACAAAGCTTGAATTTTCACCAGAGCCATACATGTTATTTAGGCAAGGAAAACTTTCACATATATGCTGCTTGTTTTGCATTTAGTTTTGTCAAACTTTGTTGACCCTTACGAGAGGTTTGTCATGCTCTTAAAATTAAGATCACATACACGTCACTCACATATGTACTACTCCTATACTAGGAGTAGGCGTAAAAATATGCCTTCCATCTAGATCCACCTAAAAATATTTTACTCCTACACTGGGACTGAACACAAAAACATGCCTGTTAGGTTTTCCATCGACCAAATAAATGCTTCAAGATCTTGTTGATATCTCTCAAAGTTTTGTTGCAGAAAAGAGACATAGGGCTATGCAAAAGTTATTCATAAAAAAAGAAAGAAAAGAAAAAAACAGTTGAGAAAAAATAGACAAGTGTCCGAGATATCTAAAACAATGGGTACGCAGATGCTCGCCTGAAAAAAAGAAAAAAAAAGAGATGAATAAGATAGCCCCTATTCTCTCGCAAAAATATTTCCAAGTTTCAAGAGAGAGTTATGTTTTCTAGGGGCAAAGTAGAATTAGGTTAGCGGCCATATATATCCACCTCATATATCCACACATATGCACATCTTGATTTGATTGTACGACTCATTTCTCTTTGGATCCATTGTTTGACTTTACAATATATGTACTTCAAGTGTGCCCTAGCTTTCTTTCTACCTATGAACTCCACATAAGCCTTAGTGGTAGGAAGAGAAAAAGGCATAACATAAATATTGCCTTGGTGAGGATCCACAAATACTACATATATTGAGAGAATTGAGAGTTTCCCACAATCGAATCTCTAAGTTTTATGTTGAAAACTTATAAAACCTTCGGAACAATGGTGGAACAAAGAACTTAAAACATAGTACATAAAACATAGGCTTGACTCAATCATTCTGTCTTTCAATTGCTGAAGACCCAAGTGAAGGCTAAGAAGCCCCATGGTTGAAGGTAATATGGGTAAGTTTGAAAGTTAGATCAGTTTATTCCAATCCGAAGGAGAATTCTTGATTCAACGCATGTGTACTTCTGAGGAGTGAAAACATTGATGCAACTCCAGATCCATTGTTCAAGTTTAGCTTTGCTCAGGGACTGGCAAACGTTAAGTGTGGGGGAGCTTGTTGATGGTCGTTAACACCAATTATAAACCGTCAGCATAACTTGCATATATACTTAATTACATCACCAAACATAGTTATAGGGTTTGATTCTAACAAGTTCCACGAGTTTTGGTGCTCTCACTTGTCTCACAAAATATTTAATTTTTCACAGAACAAAATTATCTCAAACGGTGAATTGGAGTGCACCATTGCGAAGAACTCGTCGAGTTGATCGAAATGGATATATTGTTTGCTATATTTGGAGCTCGAAATAAAAAGATATAAATTTCGCAAATAAAAAAAACTCCACATCATGAGCTATAGGATTAATTGGGCCCAATTCAGAATTTGGCCCATAAAGGCCATGTGTATTTTAATGAGATATGGTGGAAAGTTTAGTACCAATGAGGCTAACTAAGAGGGAGAGGGTGCCAGGCGCCCCCATATATAGCAGCCCCTACCCCCTCCCTAGAGCCATCCTAAAATCCTAATTCATATCCTCATTCTAGGATTAGGGCATCAAGAGAAGATTAGTCCTTTATAGGATCTAGTCTTGTAAATCAAAATATTGAGTTAGATAGTGAGGGAAGAGTTTGAAGGAAGTGTCGGCCTGTCGGTGCTACCTCTACGGCTTGTACTTTGGCGGATCTAGGTTTCTTCAAGTCTACATCTAAGATACCTTTGGTAATTGATTTCTATTTAAAGTAAGTTTCGTGCTCTTTCGTTCATGGGTTCACAGTTCTTTTGAGTGCTCTAGTCCTTGTTAGATCTCTAGATTAGAGTAGTAATCGTTAGCATAAGCGTGGTGCTTAGGCTATTGGCTACCTGTGTTTGCTCCCTGTTTCTTGGTTGTGTGGTAGCAGCGGGAGGTTATAGCCACGTCTATCCTTTATAGTCTACACCGAATTGAGCATATTCTTAAATTAGTAGGACCGTAGTTGCATCGGTAGAGTTATCTATTAGCGGTGTTTTTACCGTCTAAGCGGCGTCTTGAAGTGAACACTAGAATCATAAGCCTTGCTTTGCATAGGGTCATAACCATAAGAATCCTCTCTACTAATAGCTTAAACCTTGATTGCTATCCCTGGACAAACTAATTGTTAGACAACACACATGTTTTCCGTGGATACAATACTTGATAACACTCCGGGTGAAAACTACTTCGATACCCATGCACTTGTGGATTTTATCTCTGTGTGCCTCCACAGGTGTCAACTGTTATAGCAACATGCATAAAGGCTTCAAATGTCTTGATATATCTGAAGGGCAAGTTTATATTTCCCGTGAAGTGGTTTTTGATGAGACTATTTATCCATTTGCCCAACTCCATCCTAACGCTGGTGCCCGCCTTCGGTCTGAAGTTTTACTCCTTCCACCCATCCTTCATCAAGTTTTGGGGATGACAATTCTTCTGATCCGTTTGGTAATGGTTCTCTGCGCACTAATTCTTCTGTTGAGCATGCAGGATCTGGTGAAAATTCGGCGTCATTTGATACTAATCCACGGCCAAATGATCGCGATTTCATGCTGCATCGCCACTTTCCTTTTTTGGCAAGGATCGGCAGCGATCCCAGTGCGGATCCGCCTCCGTTAAGCGATGGACAAAGGCGCTCGCCGATCCCTCCTTCCGGGCCCACGCCGTCCACTCCGACTCCGCCACTGTCCCACTTGAACGTCCGCCGCTTCCGGCCCATGGGGGCAAGGGGCAGCGGATCGTGGCTCGGCTACGGCACCAGGATCTTCTACGCCGAGGCTCGCGACTATGGCTGGCGCTGAATCTCCTGTGGCTATTTCTGATCTGCTGTCGGGATCTTCTGCACCGGCTGCTGCACCACCTCCACAGCGACCAGTGGCTCGTCTCCAACAAGGTATCCGAAAGCCTAAAGCATACATCGATGGAAAGATCCGGTACACACAAATAGCTACTATCAAGAGTCTCCCACTTTATAGTATGCAATCGTCGATAAGAACTAGAAAAGTGCTATGGATGTTGAGTTTTAGCCTTGCGTAAAAATTAAACTTGGCATCTAGTACCGCCTCGTAATGGGAAGAATGTGATTGACTATAAATGGGTGTACAAAATCAAGAGATGATCGGATGGTAAGATAGATAGGTACAAGGCACGCCTAGTAGCTAAAGGCTTTAAACAAAGGTATGGTATTGACTACAAGGACACATTAGTTCGGTAGTCAAGGCAGCCATAATCCGACTTGTGTTGTCACTAGTCGTGTCAAGAAATTCGTGCTTGAGGCAACTTGATGTACATATCACCTTTTGCATGGCTTCCTTGAAGAAGAGGTATATATGCGACAACCTCTTGGATATGAAGATAAGAGCAAGCCACACTATTTGTGCAAACTTGACAAGGCCCTATATGAATTAAAACAGGCGCCCCGTGCTTGGTACCCATGGTTGTGTCAGAAATTGCAAAGTCTTGGGTTTGTTCCTTCTAAGGCAGACAACTCTCTTTTCTTCTACAGAAAGGGAGGTCATGTTATTTTTATGCTTGTCTATATTGATGATATAATTGTAGCCAGCTCCTCACAGGAAGCAGTCGATGCTCTTCTCCATGATCTCGACAAGGAATTTGCAATCAAGGATCTCGAGAGCTTCACTACTTCTTGGGCATTCAAATTCATAGAAAAAGGGGGAGTTGTTGATGACTCAAGAACGGTATGCTACTGACATTCTAAAAAGAGTTAACATGCAACTATGCAAGTCGGTCAGTACACCTTTATCCACAACTGAAAAACTGTCAGTCACAAGTGGAACAAGGTTGGGTACCGTTGATTCTACCCGATACAGAAGTGTTGTGGGTGCGCTACAATACTTGACTTTGACTTGGCCGGATATTTCATTTTCTGTTAATAAAGTTTGTCAGTTTCTTCACTCACCAACGACTGAACATTGGGAAGCTGTGAAGAGGATCTCAAGATATATTAAAGGAACTATTGGCCTTGGTCTCAAGGTTAGGAAGTCTAACTCAATGCTTGTAAGCGCTTTTGCAGATGTAGACTGGGCATGCTGTCCGGATGATAGAAGATCAATAGGAGGCTTTGTTGTGTTGTTGGGCAGCAACGTTGTGTCCTGGTGTGCAAGGAAACAAGCTATAGTTTCCAGATCGAGCACTGAAGTCGAGTATAAAGCATCGGCAAACGCAACTGCCGAGGTAATGTGGGTTCGTAAATTACTTGATGAACTAGGAATTTCACATCCTCGTGCAGCACGTCTATGGTGTGATAATATAGGTGCAAAGTACCTCTCAGCTAACCCTATTTTTCATGCTCGAACTAAGCACATTGAGATAGACTATCACTCTGTGAGAGAACAAGTTGCTTCCAAGTGTTTAGATGTTCGGTTTAGCAGTACATCAGATCAAGTTGCCGATGGTTTCACCAAAGCACTCCTAGTAAGACAGATGATGCTCTTTAGAACCAATCTCAATCTCACAGGTGAGTTGTGATTGTCGGGGGATGTTGGAATATCTGATGGTTGGAACCAGAATATCCGGGATATGCATGGCATGTGATCACGGCGTGTTGGATTGCTACTCAAGGCATGTTGTTATGGCTCCACTAGAGATAGGATAGGATAACCCCAAGTTGTTGTAATCTCTTGTTGTAAGTTAGCGTCTAGATTCATTTCTTGTTGTTCAAGTTGTAAGCGCCACGCTAGAGGTTTTTTCTGGCTATATTAACATGGAGCCGTGAACCTTAGAAGGCATCACGTTACAACCATCTTCACATATTATATGTCGCCTCATCATATCGCTTGGGGCGTCCTGTGGTTGGATCCCTCTAACTGCTCTTGCATAAGCACAATCATAATCATAAAGCATAACATTTCCAAAAAGAAAAAAGAAAAAATATCACACGGGAGATGTGCTTGCTTACATTGTGACTGGAATTGATCAGAATCGAATGGTCACTGCATTGGCTGGCTATCTTCTTCGCGCATCACGGGACGACGTTGTTCTGCCCTCATGAGTGATTTTTTTTAATTTTAACACTTTTTCGAAACTAATTTTAAATCTAACACTCTCGATTTTTTTAAACTAACACTTTTGGACTCGCCTATTGCCCTGGCGCGGCCAAATGCCTGTGTTGCACCATGCCTGGTGGCGCGGCAGAGGGCTGACGTTGTGACGACTAGAAGCGGTGACCACTGACGTGGCAGGGCCTGCCGCGCCACCGACCTTGGTGCGGCAGTGCCGCACCCTGATCCGTGGCACGGCTGGGCCAAATAAATACCGCGCGCGAGCCCCGCCTAGCCGAGCAGCCACGCCACCTGGCCGCCGCGCCCGCCGCCCGTTCGGTGGTACCTGGACGGTTTAATCGAAACGCGTCGCGCCCGTCTTTTGTTGAATTATTTTCACGGCCGAATAAAGAATTTGATAAGCCAATGATTCATCTTTCATAATACGGTTATGCAAAATCCTAACTAATCGAGTACGAAAAATTGCCACCGGCGTCGAGATACGTCGGGACTGCCGGTTCCCGAACTAGTTGGTACTTAATCTCGCCGGCAGTGCTGCCGCGACGCAAAGAAACGAATAAGAAGCACGTGGACAAGCTGCCACATAACATATTCATTGTTTCGACATAAGTTTGACATAACATAACCAAATAACCCTGCAAGTTTCGGATGCCAATATTCATTTGACCTAACAAACTAAGGATCCCTCGGATGTCTCTGTCTCTTTGGATTTGTTGGCAACACATTGGGAGTGTAGCCAACGTCAGTATGGTCGCGTCGACGGTGCATATGGCTCGTACCCTGCAAGTATATGATATGCATGATTACTTATAATTCTTTATGATCGTTGGTTCATGGAGCCTATGTATTGAAACAAACTATCTTTGTTAGTACCTGTGAGGCTCCTTGGGTGCCAAGCGGGGCACCACCAAGCTGAGACATGCCGATCTCGTCCTGCAGCCAATCGTCCCACTGGTCGTGCTGTCCGCGGAAGCCCAGGGGGTCGTCGTCGTCGTCCTCGGTTGCAGGGTCCTTCCCAGCGCTATGATGTGGTGGTGTACGCACCGCGGAAGTTGCACCTGTCATCGGCTAAGAAGAGCCGGCTAGTGTCCTCAAAGAGGCTGAAGACGTGCCACCCGACCGCGCCGGGAGTGGCGGTTCCTCATAAGGAGTGTCCATGCAGCTCAACTTCTGAGCTAGCTTCCTGCAACTCTTCTTCACCTTCTGCATAAATAGACATTAAAGTTAGTGCATTACCCAAACGCATATACACTAAAGAAATATTTTTAGAACGGACAAGTTTATGTTTACCTCCACAAAAGCCGCGAGAACGCCTGGTCCCTGCCCTCTAGACTCATGTAGCCGGAACGCTGCTTCGTTGGATAGCCTTGATAATTGTGTCACCTAGGTACAAAAACACGGTTAGACAGTTTTAGTACACATACTTAATACCAAAATGTTAACAAGTTGTACCACTCAAGTATATTACCATGTATCTTTGAAGCGGGGCTCTCTGTAGCTGTGTGTCCTCCCTAGTGGTAACGTTGTACACATCTTCGATGACATCTTCCTCCGAGTCCTCGTCAATCGCCACGTCAGTGTACGGGGGCTTGATATGTGTCCTCGTAGACCTGTGAAGCCACCGTAGGTACTCATCGAAGGTGCGCTGGTCGTGTGGAGGACCCTCAAGGACCGCATGTGGCACCCTGTTCTTCCACAAATGGATCCGTGAGCTGTGTGTCACGTGCTAATCCTTGGTCTTGTACCTCTTCCTGCGGTCATACCTGCAACAAAATGATGTTAGTTGTACCAAACAAACCTTTGAATTGTAGCATTGTTATTAATCGATAATGCACCCATGCAATTCTTGGTTAGTGGAGTAAAGCGGTGGTGGGCAGCCTGTCATTCTTCCAAACTGTCTGTAGACCCGGATGGGCAAGTGAATCTCGACCACATGGAAGAAAATAAGAGGGATGTCGCAGCGATACTCATGTGACTCATCCCTAGTGATAGGACTGAGATAGGCCTGGAGCTCCGGAGAATCCCAAGGACACCAATGCACCTGAAATTTCGTAATTGAGTTAGGCTGTGATATAGTGTACATCGAAGAAGACACATGTATGATAGTAGAGAGCATAACTCGGTGCCGTGTCGACGCCGAGACCGTCTGTACTCCCGTATTTTGCGCGCCATGCATTCCTCTAACTAATCAAGCTTCCGCCCGAGATATACAGAGCTATAGTGAGTGTATCATGCCCGTTCCATCGCTGCATTTAACACGATAATGGATTAGCCACTAATAATCTCATCATATCTAACTGCCTTGAAGAATATAATGAACCAAAGTACTTACCGGTAAACCATTATTAAGGGGCCTCCCAGCGGGCAATCGTTGCCAATACCAAACCTAGAGTAGGTAGGAGCAACCCCCAAGGTTCGCATAGCCTGAGGTGCGACGGTGGGCAACGCGTAGCTGTCGATACGTCCATGCCAGGACTACGTTGCTTCAAATTGTATGCCGCTATGTTCTTCCAATTTGGTGAAGTATGTCTAGGAAGATCCAATCGATGATGGTGTTGCCCGAGTATGCCTAGAAAGAGGAAGGCACCAAGAAAGTGCCATAGCCACACTCAAGCTTAACCTGTCGATCGAGCCTCCTCACTGTGGGTCCAATTAATCAAAGCGCCTATGATCCGGTGACTTAATTAAACACCGTAACTTTTCCTAAAATTGACCAAAGAAAATGAGACCCCATGGCTGCAGGAAAGCAATGCAAGTATTAAATAGGCTTGAATTACTCACTTATTTTTCTTGGAAGCATCATCGTCCGGTGGAAGAAAGCCAAGAACCGAGCCACCACCTCTAGTGATCATTGTCAACTATCCTCACATCGGAAGTCCCCCCAACCAAAGGCCTAAAATAGCCTTTATGTCCTGCAACGTCAAGGTCATCTCGCCATAAGGTAGGTAGAATGTGTGGGTCTTAGGCCTCCACCTATTATAAGAATACAACGACTGTTAGTTGCCTCAAATTTGTTACAAGAAAGTTTACGTACAAAGAATGCACTCGCACCTGTCTATAGCTACAGTAAGTAGTGCTAGGTCAAGGGGCGGAAGGCCGAGGTTGATAACACGGACAAGCTCGAGGAAGCTTTAAGACGCCAGATGTAATGTACGCACGATAACGCCATTCTCCATCGGTGCGCCTGTGTGCAGTAAGGCCTCAAGGAGGCAAGGCCACCTACCTCTGCGTCGGTGTCACTCAAGATGTATGCTCGGTGTTGGTTGTCGTACTCCACCTCAAGAATGGGGTACAACGGGTGCTGCGTGGGAGGGGCCATACTGTTACAAATTGATAAACAGAGCATTAGAGTATTCAAATTAACAAAATTAAAATTAACATTAGTAAGTTCACAAACAAATTCACTAACCTAACTATCCTAAATCCCTAAACCCAAAATCCTAACTATACTAAATAATAAATACATAATCAATCCATAAAATCCCTAAACCCTAACTAAATACAAACAACAATAAACTAAATACATAATTCAATCCTAAACCAAAAATCCCTAACTAAATAACTAACTATAAACTAAATAACAAATACATAATCAATCCCTAAACCCAAAATCCTAACTATACTAGAACACACTACCTCGAACCTAAAAACTACCTACGTAAATCATAAACAAATTCACTAACCTAACTATCCTAAATCACAAACTATCCAAAATCACTAACATTCATGAATCAATAACAAACATAAAACCCTAACTATTCTTGTCGGTGTTTCAACAAGCACCGCTAGTAAATTTATAATTGATGTGCAATTAGGTCTGGATGATAGTGCGCTAAAGGACACAAGGTTTATACTTTGGTTCGGGCTGAATGTCCGTGACGTCTAGTCCTGTTGTTGCTCGTGTTATTAGCACCGAAAAAGGTTCGTAGTAGGGGTACAAACGGTCGAGAGAGGGATTGGTCCCTGTGTCTCGATGGAAGGGTTGAAAGGATGCCAAGAGCCTGGTGGCGGCCTCGGGTGTGTGAGTAACGTGTCGAACCGAACTCTCTATGAGTTGGTCTATGTCCGTGTTGCTTGTTAAAAGTCGGTCCCTCTAGTGGGAAGCCCTGCCCTTCTTTTTATAGACCAAGGGGCGAGCAGGGGTTACAGATGGGAGAAAGAGGAAAATACCAAGAGTGTGGAAGGTCCTTCGAAGGATCCGGGTCTCCCTGTTTTCCCACGCCTGCCCTGCATAACATGGCAGACTGTGTCAGGGGTGGCATGTTTGTTGATCTTCGTAGGCCATGCCCTGGCCTCATTTAGCAAGTGGATGCGTCCCGTCCCACCCCTGCGGGCGGCCTGTCAGATAGGGTTGTCGATCTCTGACCCCATGGGGAGTGGATGGCGCCGTGACTGCTCGTTTGCCACTGTAGAGGACAGGAGTCCCCTCCCATGGAACATAGTGGTTGACGTTTGCCCGTGTCGGGTTCTTCGCCCGGAGGCTGAAGATGGCGCCTACAACTCTGTAGGGCGAAGAGCACGTGCTTGCAACACTATTTAGGCTCTGCCATGCCTAGAAGGGACTAAGTGCCCGTCCCATCACGCCTTGATGGTACTTTCCTGCAGGGGCGCAGGGCATGGTCCTCGATGCCGCGGTTGACCCAAACATCTTGTCTTACCCTGTGCCTATCATCATGAGGGAGCGGGGTGCGGTTGTTAGGCGAGACGGAGCTAGCCTTTATCCATCGGGCGAGGCCAAGCCCAGCCCCCGGGGGTCGGATGAGGCGAAGGCCAGCCCTCGGGGACGGGTGAGGCGGAGTCTATACCTCGGGGGTCGGGCGAGGCGAAGCCCAGCCCTCGGGGTCAGGCGAGGCTGAGTCTATACTCGAGGGTTGGGCAGGTGAGTCAAGCTCGAGCCCCCCAGGTAGGAGAGCCAAGCCTCAAGCCCTCGGGCGAGAAGTGTAACTGCCGGGTGAGGCGGAGCTGGCCCACGGGCGCCATGAGGCGGAACCAAACTCCCCGCTGTTCGGGCAAGAAGCGATGTAGTGCTCTTGTCCGTCCGGAGTTTTTAAAGTTCGATGGTTATTAGTTCCACCTCCTTGGATACCCCAAAGATTACATCCCCGACAAGAGTTCTCAAGCCCCGGGTGATTCGGACAAAATCGCCTGGGGGTGTTTTTTATTTCGTCGGAGCATTTGTCAGAGGGTGCGCGCGAGCGCACCGGGGCAGGTGTAGCCCGGGTGATTCAAGTAGAATCGCCTAGGGGTGTTATCGGACCTCCGTGGGTAAGGCCGTAAGACTTGGTGTTTTGTCAACTAGATATTTTTAAGGAATCGTGGTATTCCATTTATGGGATTTCATTCAAGGTCGGGCTGGCTAGGGCTCGATCGCAGATCGAGGCCCCGGTGATGCTTGCATCCTTGAGTCCTAGTCATTTGCGGGCTCATCCCTCATTGGGACGGCCCTTGGGCTCTAGGGCCCTAGGTGGGCCGGAGAGAAAAGCTTTGTGACCCGTGTTCCCTTGGTGGAAGAGAGTCCCGGTCCCACTGGGAAGGCGAACCGCTTGCGCACGCAACTTTTCAGGGAAGGGATAGGGATCGCGCGTGTCCCCGTGACGTGACGTGACGTGACGTGGCAAGGCATCATGGTGGGATCGGAGATCGAGGTGGACCGCTGTCTTCTCAGATCTGTCACCCCTATAAAACCATGGGTTCTTCCTAGGGTTCCGTGATTGCTTCTTTGCCCTCGCATTCTTAGCCTCCACCGCTAATCACCGAAGCTTCGTGACCGCTACCGCTTCCCGCCATCAAACTCGCATCGCTTTCTTCCCCTGTCTTTGCTCTAGCCATCGCAATGGACCCGAGGTACAAATACAACATCTCCCCTCAGCGCCTGGAGGGCCTTGTCCGCCGAGGCCTCCTTCACCCGTTGACCGCCGCCGAGGAATGGTGGCTGCCCGGTGAAGAGGATGAGCCGCAGCAGCCTAAAGGGTACATCGTGTCTTTCGCTCACTTCCACGAGCGGGGATTCACCATGCCCACCTATCAGTTTTTCTAGGGACTGCTGGACTACTATCAAGTGGAGCTACAGCACCTTACCCCCAACAGGATCCAGCACATTGCGGCGTTCGTCGCCCTGTGCGAGGGGTTCTTGTTGATTAGTCCCCACTTCGACCTGTGGCAGTATCTCTTCGCCATCAATCTTGTGAAGAGGCAGGTCGAGAAGCAAGAGCTGCACGCGCCTATGGGTGTGCCAAGATCCACCTCCACAACAACCGTGAAGGGGCGCATTCGCTTAATGCGTCCATCCACCTCCAACAAGGGGTGGTATTCGCAATGGTTCTATGTCAAGAATGACGCCACCGCCTTGCCAACTTTTCACTGGGCACTACATCTTGGAGGCCCCGAGTCGTGGGGGGGGGGTGTCACGCCAAGGGAAAGAAGCATCTCAATGGCCTTTCGCCTCCCAACTCTGAAGCAAAGGGGCATGAAGGGGTCAGGGATTATCGGCGCCTACCACGTGAGAAGGGTTGCGCCACTGATGGCGCGCGACGCTTCTCTATATCGATGGTGCCCAAGCGCCGCTCAAGGGGACGGTGCTTGTCGACGAGGCGCTCCCTCACTCAAGTAGCGCAGTGCATCAAGGAGGCGATGGAGCCCACGTAGGACTCCGTTGGCACCGTCCTTGACTTCATGTATCCGGTGCTTGGAACATCCCCCAATGCGGCTAGAACCGGGGTTTGTTGACTTAGTAAGCCTTCTTTCCCCTCGCTCCTTTTTCACTTGAAATTTCTGATGCCCTGATGCTAACTTCGGGATAGCGGGACCAGCCGGGGGGACTGTTCTTCAAGGACAGCTCGGCTTCACTGCCGAAGGACCCAGCCCGGACGGTAGTGAACCGTGCCTTGGCCAGTTGGGACAAGAAGACGAGGGAGCTTGAGAAGAAAAAGGCGATACGGAAGCAGCAAGCTCGCGACCGAGGAGAGGAGACCGGCAGTGAAGACGATGACGATGACGACGACGAGTCAAACGAGACAGCAGCCGACGTGGATTGGGGTGACCTGGTGAACGAGGACTCATTGCCCACATAGGGACCCTTCCCATTCCTCGCGGGGGGAAGCGAGTCCGCAGGGACGGTGGAGCCGGGCCTGTCCCTGGGTCCGGTGGGAGCCGGTGGATCCACCGTCACCGTCGGGGTGCCGGTGGAGGATCAGTGGATGGGAGGGGATGGATCCGAGGCCGTCCCCGAGGTGCTGGTGGAGGGGGGCGGCTCTGACCCTGCGCCCCATGAGCTAATGGAGGGGGGTGGCTCTAGCGCTGCGCCCCATGAGCTGACGGAGGGGAGCGGCTCTGGCGCCGCACCCTATGAGCCGATGGAGGGGAGCGGCCCTGACACCGCACCCTCGGAGACAAGGGAGATGAGCCCCCCTTCCTCGGAGCACGGGGCAGGCTCAAAATGTTCCCACCCACACGAGTTGGAGCAAGGGTCCGGGGGTTCATCCCCGAAACGTACCCACCGCCCGAAAGTGTTAGAGTATGTCGTCGATTCCCCTCGTTTTTTCCCATTATTTTTCTGTTCCGACCTTACGCCTTTTTTCCTTTTGCAGATTCTAGCGACGGGGCCACCCTCTGGGGCCGGCGCCTAAGAAGAGCCTTGCCCTTCAGGCGGGACGAATGACGCTGCTCGACGTCACCCCTATTTTGGGTAGGAGCGGCGCTGACATTGCGGCCTCGTTGGCCGGTCCGGCGGCACCCGCGGTGGCGCAAGTGCCCTTGGTGGTTGCCGAGCAGGCGGTCGTGGCCGCGCCAAGCTAGGAGCAGCAGGATGCAACCATGGTGGTGTCCGAGGGGGTGGCGCAATCCGTACCCCCGGCGGCCCAAGTGACGGCGCCCGCCGTGGGACGGACGGAGTCAGATGCAGCAGCGGCAGCGTCCGAGGAAGCAGCGCAGTCTGCACCACTGGAGGTTCAGACGGAGGTGGCTGCGAGCACGACAAGCCCGGTGGGGTCGAACACTGCCATGGTGGCATCCGAGGGGGTGGCGCAATCCATGCCACCGGCGGTCCAAGCCACGGCGCCTAGGGCAGGCCGGATGGAGGAGGACGCGGTCGGAGTGTTTCCGGGTGTCATGACGGTGGTGGAGAGGACCCGCAGAAGGTTGTCTCCGGCCCTGTTATCAAGGGGCAGTCGCTGCCCCATGCAGGGTGAGCCGCCGCTCCAGTGGATGGCCGCTCAGGACCCAGCGTCGGTTCTTTTCTCGCTCGATGATGCTTCCGAGAGCATGGAGCGGGAGAATCTTGACATCAGGTTCTCGACTGTGATGGATGCCTTGAGCCAGGCCAGTGGTGCCCTAGGCGAGATCCTCTTCCCTTCTAGCCAGGTACCCGCTTAATCTTCCCTCTTCATGTGTTTTTGTGTTTTTGTATTTCTGATACCGGTCCTCTTTTCAGTGTATCGTTGCTCGTAGCCGGAATAAATCCCGATTCCTCCGCGAGCAAAAGGTGGAGTGGGACCACCTCACCGAGGAGGCCCGATTGCGATGAGACATGGGCGCGCAGCTTGCTGGCGTCCAGCAGCGGGAGGCCGAGGCGCGTTGGGACACGGAGGAGTTCCATGGGATGTTCGAGGACCTATCGGCGAGGATGAAGGTGGACGAGGAGGCGACCGCCAGGCTTCAATAGGAGCGGGACGAGCTGCTACAGAAGGATGCCACGGCCAGTGAGCGGGTCGGCGAGCTCCTGGCGGGGCTGGAGATGGAGCGGGACCTTAGGCTGAAGGCTAAGGAGAGGTCCGCGGCGCTGCAGCAGAGGGTAGACTGGGACGCCGAGGTGATCGCCCGGTTGCGCGAGGAGCAGGACGAGCTACGTCGGACCGAGGAAAGACTTCGCTCGGAGCATGGTACAGCCCATGAGGATTGGGACCGGGCCATCCGGGAGCACGACGAGGCGCGTTGGGTGGCTGACTACCTCCGGGCGGATCTTGGAGTTGCGGTGAACCGAAGGTTGGACGCCGGGAGCGTCACTGCCAGGCTGGAGAAGGAGCTTGCCGAAGTGCGAGGGATCCTTCAGACTGAGAGTGACGAGCACAACCTTCTGCAAGTCGCTGTCGGGGTGGTCATCGATGCCCTGAGGGTGACGCAGCCGGTGGAAACCAGCTCGCTCGCGGTTCGTGCCGCGGGTATCATGGCGCAGGTGGCCCAACTTGAGGAGGACGTCTTTCACGCCGAGATCACCAAAGCCTTCGCTGTCGCCCATTCCCATTATGATCGGGAGATCAACCTAGAGGTGATGAGCCAAGGCTTTGCACCTATCTATGAAGACGCTAAGGTGGATGAGATGGAGAAGGCGGTGACTCCCCTTGCGCGGAACCTGGTGGACAGGCTGAAAGAAGCAGTTCTCCCTCCGCGGAAGTAGTTAGTTTGAATCATTATGATAAACATTTATTCGTAATATGTGAACAAGTGTTGGTACTTTCGTGTCCTAGAAACAGTTTCATGGATTCGTTTCATAATTTCATTTTGTTTCATTTGGTCTTATCTTCTTCCTTTTTTGTGATGAAAAGAAGTTTATGTGATGCGACTCTTCCGCTCATTTTTAGACCGTAAGGCCCGAGGTGTGTAGGGGAAGTTTTGATTGTGCTGGTGAGCAAAAATTACCGTAGCCGTCTGGGCGTGGGTTTCTTGCAGTCTTACCTATCTGTCCCCCCAAACCTTGCCATCAGTCTTGATGCAAGGAAAGGTCTGTTGTAATGACCGTTACGAAAAAAGAAAGGAGGTACCAGACTTTATCAGCCCTCGAGCGACATCCGACTCTTGCATGTTTGGGATCAGAGGTTGCTAGAGACCGGAGTGAGAGAAGTGAGCTTACGTTTGTATTCGCCATACCCCTTACTTAGGATTTCGGTGATCATTGTGTGACCGCGCTTGGTTTGTTTTTTATCATTGGCTCAGCCTTCCCCGAGCCCCCTGCTGCTCGGGATTTGGTCGAGGGTCGGCCTATTTTGTAATGTTCGTCCCGTCCGTAATTCTTCACAATTTGAGGGATTGGGACGATGTCATTTGCCTCGGTGGCTCGAATGACGGCCCGATGAGCTCGCTAAATGAGGTGTTCGGTGGAATCCGATCCCGCTGTTTTATGACAAAGTCGCAAAAGCCCTCGGGTGGCATCCCGTTGCTCCTTGCCCTGCCTTCCAACTGATTCCCCCTCAATGGGGTTTCTATGGGCTCGGCTTGGGGCTAGATTGAACTAGAAGGTTGAGATGACCCTACCCGCCTTAATGCGGGTTGGGCAAAGGCCGCTGAGGCTCATCCGCTTTTTTCCCCTAGCTCTTGTTCGACGCGAGGCGGCCTCGCACCTTTAAAGGGTCACCTTTGAACCTCGGTCTTTCGATCTCGGATTGAGCGGCTCGAGCCCCCGAGCCCTGTTAGGGTCTGATAGGGGTCGGCCATGTTTCGCGTGTTACCCCATCCTCGGTTTTCACAACCAGAGGGGCTGAGTTGACGACACTTTCCTTGACGGCTCGAGTGCCGTGCTCAATGAGCTCGCTAACGGGTACGTTCGTGTGGAATCCGGGTCCATCATTTGCTGATGGGGTCGGCAGAGCCCTCAAGTGGCACTCCACAACTTCTTAACCCGCCTCCCGGTAGATGCCCGAGCCGTTCAATAGGCTCGGGTGGCCCGCTGGCCTCTCCTCGGTGGAGACTCTGTGGGTTTGGCTCGGGGTTAGAATCGAACGAGAAAAGGTCGAGATGTCCCTGTCCACTTCTGAGAGGGGTCGGGAAGGGCCGCTGGGGCTCGTCTCAGTTATTTCTCCCTGGCTTTGTTTGACGCGAGGCGGCCTCGAGCCCCTTGCGGGCCGGCCTTCGAACCTCAGTCATTTGTCATTTCGTATCGAATGAGGCGACTGCCACTTCGTGACGCGACACGAAGTGTTTGGGATGCAGCAACTGCATGAGTTTAATGTACGATTTAATTTGAAATGAAAGCAGGATTACCTTGGTGATATGAGTGATGGGAAGCTCCTACCAGATGTGTCCGTGTGGGGTTCAGGCCTTGATGTTTGCGACGAGGTAGGAGTAACCTGCATTAGAATCGCTATTTTTTGTTTTTGTCTCCCTGCGGTGATTTTGAGCCGCTCGATTGGTTTAGTCGATCTGACAGCTTCTCCTCGAAGGAGGTTCTATAGGGGGACCCCTCCAAATCCTTTATGAGAAGGCGGGAGCCGAGGCTCATGGTGTGGGGAATCATGAGTTCGATTTATGCTGTGAACAAAAACACCATAGCCGTAGAGGCGTAGGGTCTGGCGGTTCGTCCAGTTGTGTTCAAAGTTTTTATACCCACACACCGCGCTTCTAGTTTTTAAGCGTAAGGAGGGGTCAGGCAAAGAGGGTGTCTAAACAAATAGACACCCTCGGTAGCCTCTGAGCAATGTCCGTGCCCACGCTGTTGCTGGGGTCGGCGGCTCGGTGAAGAAGTTATCGCTCAAAGTAAGTAGGCGGAGGTACTTATCTTTCAGCGGTCGTTAGTATGTCGTTTTGCCTGGGCTGTCCGATCGGCCCAGGAGGCCCGCTGGGCTCCCTTTGGACGGGGGTTTCATCGTTGGGTCATTCCTCAGTCCTGCCCGAGGAAGCGGAGAGTCGCCTGCATGCGAGTGTGCCCCGGTTCTAGCGCCGGGGGTGCATTAGTGGTGGGCCACGCCCAAGCCACTTTCTGCTTGACCAGCGACGCCTTGTCGACTCAGAGCAGCGCCCCGCCGGTTCCGGCGCGCCCCTCGGCTTTCTCGTCGGCATTGATTTCAGATTTGCATTGAATAGGGAAGGCAGAGAGTTTTTGTCCCAACCTTTCTCCTTTCCTCACCGGGCTGAGCCCCTTCTTTAAATAGGGGGGAGGGGAGTTCTCGTCCCACTTCCTTGCCAGCCTCTATGCCGCCACTTCTTCTCCTTCCTTTCCACCAAATGCAGCGGTTCCTATGTAGGAGAGGGCAATGCTGTGGAGAGAAGAACTCATGATCCGTCTATGAATCTGGGGCGTGATGTCGAGCTAGGGGTCATCCAACGTAGATGAGATGGTGTGGGTCACCTTTGCCGAGAATGGGTCACGCCATCAAAGGAGGAGGGGCACCGAGGGTGCCGAGCGCCGCTGGCCTTGCCGCTGCTCGTTGTGTCCTTCCGGGCGGCGTAAACCCCTGCTCAGCGCGCTGTCAAGGTTGTGTTGATGACGATGGCGTAGTCCCCGGATGCCCTGGTGGAGGTGCCGTTGTCAGGGTTGTGGCTGATGACGATGGCGTAGTCCTCGGATGCCCCGGCGGAGGGGCACCACAATCACCGGCGTGGTGCTCGATGTTGCAGATGACAGCGCTAGGATCCTACGGAGCGGCGGGGCGTCGCCGATGGAGAGCGTGGCGCGGTGGCCGCAGTAGACGAACTGGCCTGTGTACATGCCAGGACGTTGCCGATGGAGAGCGCAGCGTGGCGACCGCAGTGGTACTTGTAGTAAAGCTAGGCAGAGACTGTAAATGAATAAGTTTGTGGGGGAGCCCCCGAGTAAATAGTCCTTTGGATTTTAAGAGTACATGGGTCCTTTTCATGATGAAATCACTTTGTAAGTGGTGAATTTGTGCAAAGAATGAACAAATTTTCATCTTTTGTTACGGCAAATAGCTTTTCAGCTTCCTCTTTTTGTAGAAGAGGTTTCGGTGCCCTCCGACCCTTCCCATGGCCCAAGTTGTAGGAAACTAGGAGTGCGGGTGAATTGATTCTAATTACTCTAGTGAGCAAAGAGGTTGTAGCCGCTGGGCGCGTGGGTCTCCCACAGTCCTACCAGTTGTACTCAGAATTTGTTCCCGAAATCTTAGTTCTTAGGACTTGTTATGAGAAGAACAAAAAACTTAGAAAAATGTTTGTAAAGATAACACAGGAAGTGTTTGCAAGATAAACGTACTTGTATCATTTGTATCAGCCCCCGAGTGAGATCTGACCCCTCACAATTTGTAGGGGTCGGATGTCACTAAAGATCGGGGATTTGTAAAGACAAAAACTGATAAGGAAAATTATGTGTTTATTTAAGGGAAAAAATGACGTACCTGTTCGATGTTCCAGGCATTGGTGAAGACCTTGTCGTCGATAGTCTTCAACTTGTAGGCACCTGGACGGAGTACTTCCATGATGACGTACGGCCCTTCCCATGGTGGGGAGAGCTTGTGGCGGTCCTTGTTGCTTTGTACGAGGCGGAGAACAAGGTCCCCGACGTTGAAGGCTCGGTCCCACCTGCCGGGCCGTGGTACCGCCAGAAGCGCTTGCTCGGGTACTTGGCCGAACGGAGGAGGGCAATGTCATAGGCTTCGCTCTAGTTGCTCCATGGCGCCTTGGTGGGATGCCTCGGATCCTCGTTCGTTGTATGCTCTAATTTTGGCGCCCGTAGTCGAGGTCCGCCGGAGGATGGCCTCGGCACCAGAGACCATGAAGAAAGGCGTAGCTAGTGGCCCTTACCGGGAGTTGTTCTCGTGCTCTCAGTACTACGGGAGCTCGGCGACCCAACAGCGGCACCGAACTTGTTCAACCGGTTGAAGATCCCGGGCTTGAGGCCATATAGGAGCATGCCGCTTTGTGCGCTTGACCTACCCTGCTCGTCCGGGGTGCACGACGGCCGCCCAATCGATCCGGATGTGTTGTTCATCATAGAATCGAATGAATTTCTTGCCGATGAACTGTGTGCCATTGTCTGTGATGATGGAGTTTGGTACTCCAAAACGATGGATGATGTCGATGAAAAATAGCACAGCCTGCTCAGATTTGATTGTGGAGATCGGCCAAGCTTCGATCCATTTTGTAAACTTGTCTATATTGACAAGTAGGTGGGTGAAGCCCCCGGGTGCCTTTTTGAATGGCCCAACCAGGTCGAGCTCCCAGACCGTGAAGGGCCACATGATGGGAATCATCTGGAGTGCCTGGGCCGGGAGGTGAGTTTGCCAAGCGTAGTACTAACACCCTTCATAGGTGCATATACGATTTGCTCGGCGTCGGCCATCGCGGTGGTCCAAAGAGAAGCCCTATCGGAATGCGCTTCAACCAAGGTCCTCGTGAGCGGCATGGTGACCGTGAGACCCCACCGTGGATGTCACTCAAGAGAAGTTTTCCCCTGCTCGCTAGGGACACAGAGCTGCAAGATCCCGTGTGGCCTCGCTTTGTAGAGTTCGCCTTTTACAAGAACGAAGGACTTGGCGCAACGTGCAGAGCCGAAGCCGAGGCCCCGTCCATTGGTAGTGTGTCGCGGAGGAGGTAGTCGAGGTAAAGCGTTCTCCAGTCATTCCGAGGGTCGGGCTCTGCTGCTGGATCCTCTTCAAGCTCCATGACCTTGGGGTCGGACGGAGGAGTCGGCGGGTTGGCCCTCAGGGCCGGATCAGATGGGCCATCGTCGGCCTCGCTCGACCCCTCATAGCGCATCGAGGGCTTGTGTTGGTCACTAGCGAAGGCTCCACGGCACAGCTCGGGGTCGATGTTGCTTTCATGAAAGTGCGCGGCTACTTCGTTGTGGCGCCTTGGGATGTGATTGAGTTCGAGGCCGTCGAATCTGTCCTCCAGTCATGGGACTTCTTGGTAGTACGCCGCCATCTTGGCGTCGTGGCAGCTCGATTCCTTCATGACTTGGTTGACGACCAGCTGGGAGTCACCCCTGATGTCGAGGCGTCGGATGCCCAACTCAATGGTGATTCGTAGGCCGTTGATGAGCGCTTCGTATTCAGCGACATTATTTCATGAGGGAAAATGGAGCCGGACCATGTACCTCATGCGGACCCCGAGGGGTGATACAAAGACTAGCCCCATGCCGGTGCCCTTTTTCATCAGCGACCCGTCGAAGTACATCGTCCAGTACTCTTGATCGATGACCGCCGGTGGCATCTGGACCTCGGTCCATTCCGCGATGAAGGTAGCCAACACCTGGGACTTGATTGCCGTTCAGGGTGCATACGCGATGCCTTGGTCCATCAGCTCGAGTGCCCATTTTGTAGTTCTCCCTGTGGCATCCTGGCTATGGACGACCTCGCCGAGGGGGAACGACGTCACGACTATCACAGGGTGTGACTCGAAGTAGTGGCGTAACTTCCTCTTGGTGATGAGTACGGCATATAGGAGTTTCGGATTTGGGAGAAGCGGGTTTTGGAGTCGGATAGTACTCACCGATGAAGTACATAGGGCGCTATACCTTGAAGGCATGCCCTTTTCTTCCCGCCTACTACTGTGGGAAGCCGACCACTTATGCGGTGGTCGCTATGTATAGCAAGAGGGATTCCCCGCTGCTTGGAGGAACTAGGACCGGGTTTTGTTAGAAGTAGCTTGACCATGTCAAGCGCCTCCCGGACCTCGTTGTCCACCAAGCGGTCGGCTTTCTTCAGAGTTGATAAAGGGGAGTCCTCGTCACGAGGTGCGAGATGAATTACCCGAGGGCGGCGAGACACCCCGTGATCCGCTAAACCCCTTTATGTTTCGGATCGGGCCCATCTTTGTGATGGCCAAGATTTTCTCCGGGTTGGCTTTGATGCCACGCCGGAGATGATGAAGCCGAGCAAAGATGTTTCGGGACCCGAAAATACATTTCTGGATTGAGTTTGATGCCATTTGCCCAAGTTTAGCAAAGGTTTGTTCAAGATCGGCGATAAGGTGGTTAGCCCATTTGGAGTTAACTACGATGTCGCCGACGAGGGCCTCAACGGTCCGCCTGATGAGGTCCCCTCAAGCGCTTGAGCATACAAAGATCGGTAAGTCGCCTCGTGTTCTTCTTCGGCAATCGAACGGCATTGAGATGTAGCGAATCGATCCGGCGGGGTGATAAAAGACGCCGCGAGCTGGTCGGACTCTCTCATCGTGATTTGGTGGTAGCCGAGTACACGCCAAGGAAGCAGAGGGTTTTGCACCGAGGTAGAATCGACTATTTGATCTATGCGGCAAAGGAAATGGGTCCTTTGGGCACGCCTTGTTCAGACCTCGTAGTTGACAATATCCTCCATTTCCGCTCTTCTTTCGTATAAGAACGGGATTTGCTAACCACTGGTGGTGTACTTCTCGATGAACTGACGGCCAACAGCTTTGCTATTTCTTCACCGATGGCCCCACGCTTTTCCTCATCAAGGGCGCAGCGTTGTTTCACCGGGCTTGGAGCCTAGGTGGATTTTCAAAGTATGCCCGGCGACCTCCCTCGGATGCCTGGCATATCCGAGGGTTTCCACGCAAAGATGTCTTTGTTGTTGCGGAGGAAGTCGACGAGAGCGCTTTCCTATGCGGAGGAGAGCACGGTACCAATGCATACCGTTTTAACCTCGGAGCTACTGGGGTCTATGAGGACCTCCTTGGAGCCCTCTGCCGATTCGAACGACCCAGCTTGATTTCTTTATGCATGTTTTTTGGCGACCTCCTCCTTGAGGGCGGCGAGTTCCCCGGAGGCGACGATTGCTGTGGCGTGGCCGCAGCACTCGACCTCGCACTCGTAGGCCCACTGGAAGGAGGTGCCGATGGTGATGACCCCGTGTAGGCCCGGCATTTTCAGCTTGAGGTATGTGTAGTTGGGGACGGCCATGAACTTCGCGTAGCACGGTCGTTCTAGGATGGCGGGGAAAGTTCCGAGGAACCCTACCACGTCGAAGGTGAGGGTCTCACCCCGTGAATTGGACCAATCCACAAAAGTGATGGGCACATCGATCCGTCCCTAGTGGCATGGCCTCGCTTGCTGTGCATGACTCCGCGGAAAGGCGCCGAAGGGACGGAGGTTCATCCGGCCGACGCCCATCTCGCCGAGCGCCTTGACATACATGATGTTGAGGCCGCCGCCCGCCCGCCCATCAAGACTTTCGTGAGTCGCTTTGGGCCAACGATCGGGTCAACTATGCAAGCGGTACCTTCCCGGTGTGGGACGACATCCGGATGGATGGTCCGGTCAAAGGTTATGGCGGATTCTCGACCACCGGAGGAAGGCAGCGCGGCCGGGTCCGATCAGATAGACCTCGCGTGCGTGACCTTCGGCGCCGCTTGAAGTCGAGGGCCGCTGATCCTCCGAAGATCATAAGGCGCCTGCTCGCATCGGGAAGGCGCCATCCTTCTCCTCGGGGCGCTGCCCGCAGTGGGGGGGCAAGTTCCTTCCCCGCCCCTTTGTTGGCGCTTCCAGCAAGAACTTCCGCATGAGGCCGCAGTCTTTGAGCAGATGTTTTATAGGAAAGGCGTGGTTCGGCACAACCCTTTGAGCATTTTTTTTCAAGTGGTTCGGAGAGCCCTCCGCTGGCTTCCTACCACCCTTGCGGTCGACAAATGCCACGAGCGAAGTCATCACAGAATTGCTTCTTATTCTTTCTTTGGCGGATGGTTGGAGGTGCCTTCACCGCGCCTCGTCCCCACCTCGCCTTACCATCTGAACGGTCAAAGATTGCTCCACCACCTCCTCTCCCGAGGCGTGGCCGGTGGTGATGTCTAGGAGTTCCTTGGTGGTCCGTGGGCCCTTGCGCCCTAGCTTATGAACCAAAGACTCGCAGGTGGTCCCGGATAGGAAGGCTCCCTATCACATCGGCGTCGGCGACGTTAGGGAGCTCTGTTGTAATCGCCGGGAGAAGCACCGGATGTACCCATGAGGGTTTCACTGGCCTTCTAGCGATAGTTTTTGAGGTCCCATGGGTTCCTGTGGCGCTTGTAACGCGCTCCTCGGAAGTTCCCACAAAGATCTCCTTAAGTCCGCCCAACCTGGATGGCGCCGGGACGGAAGGTGCTCCAACCACGCCATGCCGAATCGGGCGAGAATAGTGGAAGGTTGCGTATAATGAAGTCGCCATTATTCGCACCACCGCTTGACAGCAAGCCGATAGTCTTCGAGCCAAAGCCCGGGTTTGTTTCCTGAGTATTTAGGGATGTTGGTAGGTGGTCGATACCTTGGTGGGAAAGCGGAGTTGAGGATGTGCCACCAAGGCCCGA